>JAJGRW010004708.1:0-14362 GCA_025461045.1 Carex parvula | reverse complement strand
TGAAATACGGGTCGCAATTTTTCTAAGACAAGGTATTAGAGGATAGAGCACTATACCTTCAAACCTTTCCTCTTTTTCTTAATCTTGGCCCGTCGACCCGAGAAGGGACGAGGCCATTTTCTTAACTCTGTTTCCATACGCCTACTCCCTGGATAGGACGTATCAGTGGCATATTCTTTTTTTTTTTAAGTTTTAAATATTATTATGTTAGTAAATTTTCTACACAGTTTTAAATTAAAAAATTGAAAACGGAGATTTTAGTTGGTTCCCTGTTTCAAACGGTTGCAGTAAATCACACTATGGGGCTTATCACTAAAAAAATGGGGCATAATTCAACGGAAACTGGTGTCTATATACCAAAATTTTCCTACAAGATGAAAATTGTAGGTAAAATTCCAGAGTTTCAGATCAAAGTATTTTAAGTGAGGGATCCAACTCAATATGGTTCCCAATAAAATAGAATGCAGTCAGCCGACTATATTCAAACTTCTATCAAATGAAATTGATTTATTTAAATTACGTCTCAGATTTCCATCATCTTGAAATTCAAATTCGTGGCAACTTTAAATTCTTAAAATTGTAGTATTCTATAAATGAATAAAATTTTATCATTTTGATCTTAAAGGCAAACTTTCGGCTAAATTGAGAAAAAACATATTTTTTTATGTTACAGTAATATTATTTAAATTTATCCAATTATGTATACTATCTAAGACGTTAAAGCATCGCAACTCAAATACTGACCATAGAAGTAACATGTTCCAAAAAAAATTTATTCGGTATGTCATCATTTGTTCATCCTCTAACTTCAATAGACAAATTGTTGTTCTTAGTCGGATAAACATTAACAATGAGCAACCATCAAAAGGAAGCCGGTATTGCGAGTTTGTCGGACCACTACTGAAACGCCTTACTCTAGCCAAGAGGAAGTTTGGTGAGAACTCGGGATGGGGAAATTCATTAACCAAATTAGCACAGAGGTTGAAAAGACAAAGAAATGATTTATAGTAGAGAAAAATTGGACAGGGAGGTAACTGGTTACTTTGGAAAGATAGAAAGGCAAATTGATCCCTGGATTGATCATAAACATCGTGTAAAGGCATCTGATATGCCTAAAATACTCACCACAACTGAAGTGGGTCAATCATCAAATAGAAATATCCAATGAACGAGAAGACTCCACGGTTCAAGAATTTATAGACTCATTGGACCCCATAATGAGAAACTGCCTGAAAAGCCTTTCCATTTTTCCAGAGAACACAGAACTGAAGAAGAGATTAATGATTTATGGGTGGATGATACTTTTTGGGTAAAAACAGAGCACTCTGAATGGTTCTTTTCTAAGCGTTGACCAGGGAATCTTCATACCAATACATAGAGACCATAATAAAGAAATAGATCGCTCACCATCAAACCTAAATTTCATAAGGGGTTGATCTCATACTGTGAGACAAATGGCTACGTTAAATCTGAGAAAGGGGAAGAAGGCACTTGGCATTTATAAAATCGATACCAATACCCATGATAATGCTACTAAATCTAGACCACAGGTACCTCAATTCAAGGTCATAATGGACATTAGCAACGAGTATGATCAATTGGAGGTTGTTCAACTTGAGTTATCATTCCACAGAGACCGGGATTCACATTGGGGTCGAGAAAACTGGGTCTAAAGAAATAAAGTTAGAAGACCATATTGAGGTCGACCAAATTGATTTTTTAAAGAAGTTGGGAAAAAATATAAAGTTCCTTAGCCTGAGGCATTTCGGGAATAGTAGAGCTTTATGAATCAATTGGAAACTAGAAGACCTGATGATACTAGACCTAAGGGCTTGTCATAATTTGGAAAATTACCCACAAAAACCAAGGTCCAAAAAAAACCCAAAATTAATAAGATCGGCACTACCGCAAGAAAGATGGTTCAACATGCTAATGATTTTAGATATTTCCGAGTGCTACTTTTAGATCATATGCCGAAATGGGTATGTGAGCTCTCTAAATTAGAAGTGTTAAAGGGTTTTGTCATTGGCAGCATGGGAAACAAAAACCCGTCCTGCATGTTATCTCGCAAATTAAAGAATCTTCGGAAGCTCAGTATTAGAATTGTGATCGATATTTTGAGTCCTGAAGTTTTCAAAGGCTTTAATTCTAGACAGCCTTTTGGTATTGACCATTATATGGGGAGGTAAGAAGATACCATTATTCCTTACCAAAGAATTTAGAAAAGTTGGATATGAGATTTACCCAGAAGCTGATTTATCAAAGCTGAACAACCCTGGAGAATTGAATACCTGAAGAGATTATATGTTAGAGGTGGAAACCTTACTGAAATTCCTTGCAATGATAACTGGAAAGTGGAGATTTGCGTCTGAGGTTCTTGAAAATATGTTTCCAACCGACTGGAATGAGGTCACGAGATCATTTAATAATTTAAAGTATGTGGAAATTGTGGATGTCCCGAGCCCGGAAACTTCCCCAACAAGTATAAGAGTACGTAGTTGGCGTAATGGAGAATCATCTAAGGCAACTGATGATAAATTTTAAAGGGATCAATTTGAAAAGTATTGTATAAATTTTATTAATTGTGAGTTTATTATTATGGTTTGAATATTTATGATTTTGATTGCTATGAAGTGTATAATGGGAAGAATTTGTAGGCCCATTTTAACTGATATTTTATACTATTGTAATCTCTGTCATGGTTATGTTTTTCTTTTCTTTTAATATCATTGGTCATTTATTAAATGTGTTATACTTACAAGCTTGATCGTAGAATTGATCAAATATATAGGAAGAAAGAATCATGGTTTGAAAACTCGGCTGAGTCAACTTGGACTCGATCGTGTCTGGTCCGAGCTTCATCCGAGTTTCGCGCTCCTGCGAGTTGTTCAGCAAAACTCGGTTAAACAGTGCTGACTCGGCCAAGTTAGCCGATTTTCATGCCGAGTCAGACCGAGGTTAAGCCAAGTTAGACCGAGTTTTGCCCGAGTCAGCGAGTTTTGGACAAGTCAATAGCAAAGGCAGTGATTAAAATTGTTTCTCTAAAGTTTTGGCCGAGTCACCCGTGCGCTGCTATAGTTCGGTTTTTCTTTTCTTTTTTGATTTGACTAAAGTTAAAAGTAACTTTATATTGTACAAATTGGAGACCAAACTTCAAAGGTGATAATTTGTAGAGACATCTAAGTAGCCGGAAGCGATTTGAAGTTGGAACATTAATTTTCAATATCAATTCATCAATTCACAAACAAGATCGAAGTAAGTACTTAGCTCATATTTTGTTCTCCGTATTTTAATGCCTATTGGCATTCGAACTTTAAGCCAAACAGTCTCTTCCTCACACTGTGAACAAACAGCAAAGGGAACCAATCCACCAGCAAAGGGAACGACCACGGGGCCCTACCTCAAATAGTGAACAAACAGGAAGACGGTATAGAGATGTCAATGAACCAGTGCCAAGGAGCCGAAATAATAATTCTTATGATGGCATGGTGTGGGACCTCAGAGTTCAGTGGGGGATATGATTCAAACTCATTGCATATGGAGTACAACCAAACTACAATTAAGTAGTAATCGAGAATTTCTAGCACATACAATCCATATGTTGGATTGAGGATGTTAATAATTTTTCATTTTGCACTACATTAATGTCTTCATTTTTTGGCTATGTACAACAATATCTCCATTCGTATTTAATACAGAGAACGATGAGAAGATCCAGCTAGCTCGGCATAGCTTCTGGCAATAAAAAGTGTGTAATGCTTGTATTACATTATATAATTAGTGAATTATTTGAGTAATATTTGGCTTAACATAGTTCTTTACAAATTATTGTTTACCAATTTTTCCTACTTTTTGGCTACAAAACAAGCTTTGCCAAACAAACGAGTTTCGAGTTAACTTGTCCGATTCGGCCGATTCATCCGATTCGAGCCATGGTCAAAAATCCGATTGCGATTCCGATTCCAAGTTCCGAACCATGGAAAGAAGAAAATATGTCATAGTTGACATTTCTGACATTTTGGGGTACAGCACAAATATGTTGTCATTGTCATAGATCAATATTATTAACGAGAAACTTCTGGATAGATCAATTTTCAGAAAATAATATGAATGATTTTCTTTTATTGCATAGCATGCACTATGCTCATTAAGAAGCTAAGTTTGGTGAGCATAACTCCAAAATCTGGTCGGATGACTTCAAACGACAAATCAAATCATTGAACCAATCTATCACCGTAGCAGACTAAATTTATTGCAATTAAGGGAGAAGTAAAGATAACGTGCAATAAGAAATTAAACCAAGAAAATCAATTACTAATACAGAAAAAAAAATAAACTTAAACATCAACAAGTATTAAAAGTTAAAACCAAACTTCAGGACAGTAACTTAGCCTCTCCTAGGCATGATTAATACAACAATAAAAGGAAAGAAAAAACATAACCATGACAGAGATTATTTTCCTTGAGTCCCGAATCGTGCCCTAATCTCAATTGTTGCTTCCGAGTGTTCCAAGATGTCTGTCTCTTGATTTTTTGCGATTATAAACCTAATGAGGGTAGGGTCGACGTCTGGATTTCTGTCCTGGAGGGTTGTGAGACAGGGTTGAATGCGGTCCATATTTAGGTATGTTGCTCAGTACTTAGCCGATTTCATCCCCGACCAGGGCCGCATTAGCTAATGTGGGACCGTATTGTGTCTTGGTTGATCTCCTGACTTGAACGATTTTCTCCATCTTTTTATTACGGACCGCAATGCAGACTAGGGTTTCATTGCGGTATGTAAGTGAGGGTTTAAAATCTCGAGTCGACTCTTTCTCCAATTCTTGTTCCATATCCTCAATATCTAAGTCACGCAGTTAGACTTAAAAAAATCGAAAGATATTTTTTCTCGTTCAAAAGAGAAGTAATACAAGATTTTTAGGTTAAATTTAAGCCAAAACCTAAGTCAATTCTTTATATAATTTCGACCGATCAAATATCAGCTTGAAGAACTTACCACGTCTAATTTAATATAAATGAATAGGAGACAAGTTCAACTATGTTGTCAGTGTCATAGATAATGTACTTGATTTATAACATGTTCATGCTAAATTTCTGTTTGTTTCAAATTAATCCACCAAATCTTAAAAAAAAATTCAATTAGTTGGATGGCTCAGATTTGATGACAAAATTATGGGTTCAATTTTGCATCTATGGTAGTAATTCAAAATAATATAAATATGTTGTAAAGCGTGAAGGACATTTTATCTTAAAGCATCTTGCATAATGGCATGTATATTTATTGTTTTTAACAGATCCGAGAATGTGAATGACCCATTTCACAAGACGAGTCATGCGATATTTTATGAAGAAAAAAACTAATTATGTAAGACACATCTCATCCCGTAAAATGGGTGAAAAAATCATCACATGTCACACATTTACATCTTTTGTTTATTCATTAGGCCCAAATATTCAATTATAACTTTTCTATTTAATTTGCACTAATTTACTTTTGATTTTATTTATCTAGCAAGATATAATTAATATCAGTTTTTATTTGGTAGATTTGTTTGTTAAGGATATATAGCAAACTTATCATTTGTATCATAAGTAATATAGTGTTTAAATACAAGTACTTTCACTTTTGTCTTTCGCATTAAAATATGAACGTTCCTTTGACTGAAAGAAAGGGCTTAAGTATGCTTTTCTTTTTAGAAATATAATTATTTAGAGTTTGATTCGAATCTACATCTTTCACACAAAAAATACTGACTGAAAAGTATTATAATTGGCGTGATTATATAATATAGAAATTTGAATCACATCTTGACAGCCATCTATTTCTTTTATTTTTATTTGTTGGACATGATATTTATAGTCTTTTAGTTAATCTTCAAATAAACTAATGCCTCATACAAAATGAGATTTGCTTTGACGATATATTTTCACTTTTAAATTTCTTGTGTTGTTCTCCACCGTATAGTGTTATTTTTATATCAGAAATAAAAACCATTAATTTGATAAAACACAAACTATTTAAAATACATAAATAAATTATCTTCAAGTTAGTTCTTATTAACCTATAACAAAAATTACAAAATAAACAATATATAGTAAATACTGCATTTAGTATTCATTAGTTAGTAGATTAATTTACTAGATGAAAATACCTTGGCAATTTGTTTTTAAAGTTCTTTTAGTAAATATACCTCTAGTTATTTTTTTGAAGTTATTTTTAAAATGTAAGACCTGGTAGAGCATCATGTATAATAGCACATGCATGATACATGTGGGGATTACTTGTTTATTGTTTCAAATAGAGACAACGCACTTAGAATGCACATGCATGATAACTGAGTTGATCTCGAGATCCGCTATTTTTTGAATAATGAATTAACTAAATACAAATGAGCAGTGGGAGTGCGCCTTCACTGCTCACTTTCTTATTTCTTGTCTGCCTTCACTTTTTTATTTCTTTATATCTTCTTCTCTTCTCCATTCCAAAGTTCATGACACCTCTTTTCTAATTTGTCTTTTTAATATTTTTATTTAGTATTTGTATTTAAATTTCATATGACGCAATTATCTGAATATTTGTTTCGCATCCGTATCAGAATCGATTCGTGATTATCCACATTGTATACATATCCGTTTAAGGAGAATTTGATTTTAAATTTTGACTATTGTTACTATATGAATCGTATTTGCTTGCTTATTAAAGGTGGATACAATTAGTTATCAGTGTTATCCGCTCCGAATTGCTTTGTTTCCATCCTGATATATACCCCTCAAAAACTTCCAAAATTAAGTATTTTGCCTTTAAAATTCATAATATCTATTTACCTTCTATATTTTAAAAAACTCACATACTTACTCATTTTATGGTCATTTGCAATTATTAAATACCCCTCTTATCCTTTATAAAAAAAATAAAAAATAGAGAGAAAGTGGCTAATATCAAAACATTTGCATCAAGCCTCTCGTGCAACCAAGTGTTTTTGGGTTTTCAAAGTTCCAAACGGTCGATCTGAACCGTTAGATGTTCAATCTATATTAAAATCTGCTTGGAGACAAATTTATTTTTTGGAATTTTTTTACTATTTATTAAGCCACTTTGAAAATTACTGATCACATGGTCCAGAAATTAGTTGCACTGTTTTTACTGTTCATCCGGATCAACAATTTCAAAGTGGCTTAATAAATAGTAAAAAAAATTCCAAAAAATGTAAATTTGGTCTCCAAGCAGATTTTAATATAGATTGAACATCTAACGGTTCAGATCGACCGTTTGAACTTTGAAAACCCAAAAACAACTTGGTTGCACGAGAGGCTTGATGCAAATGTTTTGATATTAGCCACTTTCTCTCTATTTTTTATTTTTTTTAAAGGATAAGAGGGGTATTTAATAAATTGCAAATGACCATAAAATGAGTAAGTATGTGAGTTTTTAAAATATAGAAGGGTAAATATGATATTATGAATTTTAAAAGGGCAAAATACTTAATTTTGGAAGTTTTGAGGGGTATATATCAGGAATGGAAACAAAGCAAATTCGGAGCGGATAACACTGATAACTAATTTGTATCCACCTTTTAATAAGCAAATGCAAATACGAATTCATATAGTAAACATATGTCAAAATTTAAAATCAAATTCTCCTTAAACGGATATGTATACAATGTGGATAATCAACGAATACGGATTCTGATACGGATGCGAAACAAATAATGTCAGATAATTGCGTCATATGAAATTTAAAATACATATAAATAAAAATATTAAAAAGACAAATTAGAAAAGAGGTGTCATGAACTTTGGAATGGAGAGAGAAGAAGAGATAAAGAAATAAAAAAGTGAAGGCAGACAAGAAATAAGAAAGTGAGCAGTGAAGGCGCACTCCCAACTGCTCATTTGTATTTAGTTAATTCATTATTCAAAATAAATAGCGGATCTCGAGATCAACTCAGTTATCATGCATGTGCATTAAGTGCGTTGTCTCTATTTGAAACAATAAACAAGTAATCCCCACATGTATCATGCATGTGCTATTATACATGATGCTCTACCAGGTCTTACATTTTAAAATAACTTCAAAAAAAATAACTAGAGGTATATTTACTAAAAGAACTTTAAAAACAAATTGCCAAGGTATTTTCATCTAGTAAATTAATCTAATAACTAATGAATACTAAATGCAGTATTTACTATATATTGTTTATTTTGTAATTTTGTTTAAGGTTAATAAGAACTAACTTGAAGATAATTTATTTATGTATTTTAAATAGTTTGTGTTTTATCAATTAATGGTTTTATTTCTGATATAAAAAGTAACAACTATACGGTGGAGAACAACACAAGAAAATTTAAAAGTGAAAATATATCGTCAAAGCAAATCTCATTTTGTATGAGGCATTAGTTTATTTGAAGATTAACTAAAAGACTATAAATATCATGTCCAACAAATAAAAAGTAAAAGAAAGAGATGGCTGTCAAGATGTGATATCAAATTTCTATAATTTAGATAATCACGCCAAATTTAAACTTTTCAGTCAGTATATTTTGTGTGAAAGATGTAGATTCGAAATCAAACTCTAAATAATATATTTCTAAAAAGAAAAAGCATAACTTAAGCCCTTTCTTTAAGTCAAAGGAAACGTTCATATTTTACTGCGAAATACAAAAGTAAAAGTACTTGTATTTAAACACATATATATCCTTAACAAACAAAATCTACCAAAATAAAAATATGATAGTAATTAATACATCTTGCTAGATAAATATAATCAAAAGTAAATTAGTGCAAGTTAAATAGAAATAGTTAATAATTGAATATTTTGGGCCTAATGAATAAAACAAAAGATGATAGATGTGTGACATGTGTCAATGATTTTCACCCATTTTACGGGATGAAGATGTGTCTTACATAATTAGTTTTTTCTTCATAAAAATATCGCATGACTCGTCTTGTGAAATGGGTCATTCACATTCTCGGATCTGTTAAAATAAAATATACATGCCATTATGCAAGATGCTTTAAGATAAAATGTCCTTTCACGCTTTACAACATATTTATATTATTTTTGAATTACTACCATAGATGCAAAATTGAACCCATAATTTTGTCATCAAATCTGAGCCATCCAACTAATTTGAATTTTTTTTTTAAAGATTTGGTGGGATTAATTTGAAACAAACAGAAAATTTAACATGAAACATGTTATAAATCAAGTACATTGTCTAATGACAACGACATAGTTGAACTTGTCTCCTAATAATTTTATATTAAATTAGGACGTGGTAAGTTCTTCAAGCTGATATTTGATCGGTCGAAATTATATAAAGAATTAACTTAGGGTTTTGGCTTAAATTTGACCTAAAATTCTTGTATTACTTCTCTTTTGAACGAGAAAATATATTACTTTCGAATTTTTTAAGTCTAACTGCGTGACTTGAAGATATTGAGGATATGGAACAAGAATCAGGAGAAATCGAGCCTCGACAGAGATTTTAAACTCTCACTTACGTACCGCAATGAAACCCTAGTCTGCATTGCGGTCCGTAATAAAAAGATGGAGAAATCGTTCAAGGTCAGGAGATCAACCAAGACACAATACGGTCCACATTAGCTTAATGCGGCCCTGGTCGGACATGAAATCGGCTAAGTACTGGGCAACAATACCTAAATATGGACCGCATTCATACCCTGTCTCACAAACCTCCAGGAGACGTCGACCCTACTCCTCATTAGGGTTATATAATCGCAAAAAATCAAGAGAGAGACATCTTGGAACATCTCGGAAGCAACAATTGAAGATTAGGTCACGATTAGGGACTCAAGGAAGATAATCTCTGTCATGGTTATGTTTTTCTTTTCTTTTATTGTTGTATTAATCATGCCTATGAGAGGCTAAGTTACTGTCCTGAAGGTTTGGTTGTTAACTTTTAATACTTGTTGATGTTTAAGTTTATTTTATTCTGTATTCGTAATTGATTTTTCTTGGTTTAATTTCTTATTGCACGTTATCTTTACTTCTCCCTTAATTGCATTAAATTTAGTCTGCTACGGTGATAGATCGGTTCAATGATTCGAATTTGTCGTTTGAAGCCAATTCGATAGATTTTGGAGTTATGCTCACAAAACTTAACTTCTTAATGAGCATAGTGCATGCTATGCAATAAAAAGAAAATCATTCATATTATTTTCTGAAAAAATTGATCTATCCAGAAGTTTCTCGTTAATAATAATTGATCTATGACAATGACAACATATTTGTGCTGTACCACAAAATGTCAGAAATGTCAACTATGACATATTTTATTCTTTCCATGGTTCTGGAACTTGGAATCGGAATCGGAATTGGATTTTTGACCATGGAATCGGAATCGGATGAATCGGCCGGAATCGGACAAGTTGACTCGGAAACTCGGATTTTTTTGGCAGAAACTTGTTTTGTAGCCAAAAAGTAGAAAAAATTGGTAAACAAATAATTTATAGAAAAACTATGTTAAGCCAAAATATTACCCTCAAATAATTCACTAATTATATAATGTAATACAAGCATTACACACTTTTTATTGCCAGAAGCTATGCCGAGCTAGCTGGATCTTCTCATCGTTCTCTGTATTAAAATACGAATGGAGATATTGTTGTACATAGCCAAAAAATGAAGACATTAATGTAGTGCAAAATGAAAAATTATTAACATCCTCATATCCAACATATGGATTGTATGTGCTAGAAAATTCTCGATTACTACTTAAATTGTAGTTTGGTTGTACTCCATATGCAGATGAGTTTGAATCATATCCCCCACTGAACTCTGAGGTCCCACACATGCCATCATAAGAATTATATTTCGGCTCCTTGGCACTGGTTCATTGACATCTCTATACCGTCTTCCTGTTTGTTCACTATTTGAGGTAGGGCCCCGTGGTCGTTCCCTTTGCTGGTGGATTGGTTCCCTTTGCTGTTTGTTCACAGTGTGAGGAAGAGAGACTGTTTGGCTTAAAGTTCGAATGCCAATAGGCATTAAAATACGGAGAACAAAATATGAGCTAAGTACTTACTTCGATCTTGTTTGTGAATTGATGAATTGATATTGAAAATTAATGTTCCAACTTCAAATCGCTTCCGGCTACTTAGATGTCTCTACAAATTTATCACCTTTGAAGTTTGGTCTCCAATTTGTACAATATAAAAGTTACTTTTAACTTTAGTCAAATCAAAAAAAGAAAAGAAAAACCGAACTATAGCAGCGCACGGGTGACTCGGCCAAAACTTTAGAGAAAACAATTTTAATCACTGCCTTTGCTATTGACTTGTCCAAAACTCGGCTGACTCGGGCAAAACTCGGTCTAACTTGGCTTAACTCGGTCTGACTCGGCATGAAAATCGGCTAACTTGGCCGAGTCAAGCACTGTTTAACCGAGTTTTGCTGAACAACTCGCAGGAGCGCGAAACTCGGATGAAGCTCGGACCAGACACGATCGAGTCCAAGTTGACTCAGCCGAGTTTTCAAACCATGATTCTTTCTTCCTATATATTTGATCAATTCTACGATCAAGCTTGTAAGTATAACACATTTAATAAAATGACCAATGATATTAAAAGAAAAGAAAACATAACCATGACAGAGATTACAATAGTATAAAATATCAGTTAAAATGGGCCTACAAATTCTTCCCATTATACACTTCATAGCAATCAAAATCATAAATATTCAAACCATAATAATAAACTCACAATTAATAAAATTTATACAATACTTTTTCAAATTGATCCCTTTAAAATTTATCATCAGTTGCCTTAGATGATTCTCCATTACGCCAACTACGTACTCTTATACTTGTTGGGGAAGTTTCCGGGCTCGGGACATCCACAATTTCCACATACTTTAAATTATTAAATGATCTCGTGACCTCATTCCAGTCGGTTGGAAACAATATTTTCAAGAACCTCAGACGCAAATCTCCACTTTCCAGTTATCATTGCAAGGAATTTCAGTAAGGTTTCCACCTCTAACATATAATCTCTTCAGGTTATTCAATTCTCCAGGGTTGTTCAGCTTTGATAAATCAGCTTCTGGGTAACATCTCATATCCAACTTTTCTAAATTCTTTGGTAAGGAATAATATGGTATCTTCTTACCTCCCCATATAATGGTCAATACCAAAAGGCTGTCCAGAGAATTAAAGCCTTTGAAAACTTCAGGACTCAAAATATCGATGACAATTCTAATACTGAGCTTCCGAAGATTCTTTAATTTTGCGAGATCACCTAACATGCAGGACGGGTTTTTGTTTCCCATGATGCCAATGACAAAACCCTTTAACACTTCTAATTTAGAGAGCTCACATACCCATTTTGGCATATGGTCTAATAAGTAGCATTCGGAAACATCTAAAACCATTAGCATGTTGAACCATCTTTCTTGCGGTAGTGCCGATCTTATTAATTTTGGGTTTTTTTTGGACCTTGGTTTTTGTGGTAATTTTTCCAAATTATGACAAGCCCTTAGGTCTAGTATCATCAGGTCTTCTAGTTTTCCAATTGATTCATAAAGCTCTACTATTCCCGAAATGCCTCGCAGGCTAAGGAACTTTATATTTTTTCCCAACTTCTTTAAAAAATCAATTTGGTCGACCTCAATATGGTCTTCTAACTTTATTTCTTTAGACCCAGTTTTCTCGACCCCAATGTGAATCCCGGTCTCTGTGGAATGATAACTACCAAGTTGAACAACCTCCAATTGATCATACTTGTTGCTAATGTCCATTATGACCTTGGAATTGAGGTACCTGTGGTCTAGATTTAGTAGCATTATCATGGGGTAATTGGTATCCTCTTTATAAATGCCAAGTGCCTTCTTCCCCTTTCTCAGATTTAACGTAGCCATTTGTCTCACAATATGAGATCAACCCCTTATGAAATTTAGGTTTGATGGTGAAGCGATCTATTTCTTTATTATGGTCTCTATGTATTGGTATGAAGAATTCCTGGTCAACTAGCTTAGAAAAGAACCATTCAGAGTGCTCTGTTTTTACCCAAAAAGTATCATCCACCCATAAATCATTAATCTCTTCTTCAGTTCTGTGTTTTCTGGAAAAATGGAAAGGCTTTTCAGGCAGTTTCTCATTATGGGGTCCAATGAGTCTATAAATTCTTGAACCGTGGAGTCTTCTTCGTTCATTGGATAATTTCTATTTGATGATTCACCCACTTCAGTTGTGGTGAGTATTTTAGGCATATCAGATGCCTTTAAACGATGTTTATGATCAATCAGGGGATCAATTTGCCTTTCTATCTTTCCAAAGTAACCAATTAGCTCCCTGTCCAATTTTTCTCTACTATAAATCATTTCTTTTGTCTTTTCAACCTCTGTGCTAATTTGGTTAATGAATTTCCCCATCCCCGAGTTCTCACCAACTTCCTCTTTGGCTAGAGTAAGGCGTTTCAGTAGTGGTCCGACAAACTCTGCAATACCGGCTTCCTTTTGATGGTTGCTCATTGTTAATGTTTATCCGACCTAAGAACAACAATTTTGTCTATTGAAGTTAGAGGATGAACAAATGATGACATACCTAATAAATTTTTTTTGGAATTAACATGTTACTTCTATGTCAGTATTTGAGTTGCGATGCTTTAACGTCTTTAGATAGTATACATAATTGGATAAATTTAAATATATTACTGTAACATAAAAAAATATGTTTTTTCTCAATTTAGCCGAAAGTTTGCCTTTAAGATCAAAATGATAAATTTTTATTCATTTATAGAATACTACAATTTTAAGAATTTAAAGTTGCCACGAATTTGAATTTCAAGATGATGGGAAATCTGAGACGTAAATTTAAATAAATCAATTTCATTTGATAGAAGTTTGAATATTAGTCGGCTGACTGCATTCTATTTATTGGGAACTAATATTGATTTGGATCCCTCACTTTAAAATACTTTGATCTGAAACTCTGGAATTTTACCTAACAATTTTCATCTTGTAGGAAAATTTTGTATATATAAGACACCTTTCCGTTGAATTTATGCCCCATTTTTTTAGTGATAAGCCCCATAAGTGTGATTTACTTGCAACCGTTTGAAACAGGGACCAACTAAAATCTCCGTTTTTCAATTTTTTAATTTAAACTGTGTAGGAAAATTTACTAACATAATAATATTTAAAAATTAAAAAAAAAAAGAATATGCACTGATACGTCCTATCCAGGGGAGTAGGCTGTATGGGAAAAGAGTTAAGAAAATTGGCCTCGTCCCTTCTCGGGTCGACGGGCCAAGATTAAGAAAAAGAGGAAAGGTTTGAAGGTATATTAGTGCTCATCCTCTATAATACCTTGTCTTAGAAAAATTGCGACCCGTATTTCAGGG
>JAJGRW010004707.1:0-59426 GCA_025461045.1 Carex parvula | reverse complement strand
CCCCCCCCCCCCCGCCCCCCCCCAGCCACCACAGATGTCACTATGTTTCATTTTCATGTCACTCAACTTTGAAAATTAAGGAATCATATTTTTTTTTAGAGATAAGATTTCTACACACACACAGATGTCATCATTTTCATGTCACTCAACTTTGAAAATTAAGGAATCATATTTCTTAAGTGCCAACTAGTGTACATATATATTATACAAAATTGGAGCTTTACTATCTGTCTCGATCTCTGTTTCTAAAATTCAAGGAAAGAAAACGGCATGAAGTACACCATTACGTAAATTATTAATTATATTAATGCATGTTAGAACGTGATTAGGAGGTATCAACATGTTAAATTGCCATTAACTGGAACGTAGCTTTCTATCCGTTGGATGTACTTTTTGACCTAACAACAAAAATAAATTTTTCCTTGTGAAAGATTGTTTGCAATCTGAATAAAGTTATTTTATAAATATTAAAATTAAAAAAAAACTAGATCTCTATTATATTTCTACAAAACAAAGCAACAGCCCATCCAGATTATAACTTGACTCTCCAGTAATTTTTTAATTGGAGAGAATCCAAATCAGTAGTTTGGCCCTTTTTGATAGCAAGTAGCAAGTCAAAGACAGTTGAATGGGAGAGTAGGGTACTTGGTGGTTTTTAATCAATCACTCGTGAGTTGCTTTATGCCGTGCAACGACTTATGAGATGGCTGTGCAGATCCACTAATTGACATGCATGTTAGCGATCGAATAGCGATTATAAATTTATAACATGCGTGATAGTTGTTAGACTAGAATAAATAATTGGTCCTAGCTCTAGCTTTGACTTAAACCTAGGTCCCTAGCGGAGAATCGAACTCAATAATTTTTATGTTCAATAGTTGAGGACTTGAGGTAGCTAATTAATACTTCATAAAATTAAGGGGGAATTTCATGTATACCCTTCAAAAACTATATAATCAAGTATTTGTCCCTCCAAATTCTATAATACTGTATTTTATTGTGATTTTTACAAAGCTAATTGTGATTTTTTTCATTATATAATATTTTATTGTTTATAAAAAAAAAAATCTATTTCAACTTTGCCGCATGTAATTTTTTTGATAAAATTATCTTATTATAAAATTCATTTTTGTTTCAGAAAGAATCCCAAAAAATCATACTAATGTTATAAATTTTGTAATAGCATGATGACAGTAGCATCATTTTCAAATCGGATCTGACTCTGCTGCTCTTCCGATCTCAACCATTCAAAATTTTTAATTCACATATCTTAATAAAAGAACTTTTTCATGCACAGATCTCGACAATTTTAAATAGTTGAGATCGGAAGAGCAGGCTCTTGCTCTTCTCTCGGAAGAGCAGCAGAGTCCGTTCCTTTCAAATCTGTGTACGACTTTTTGATTTGGGCTTGGAGAAAGGAAACAGTTAAAGAGGGAGAGCAGAGGACTAAATAAGGTACACAGATGAATGTAAAAGAGGGGTGGGGCAAATGCCAAATGGGGGAGTTTTATAACTCGTGATAAGCTTAAAATGTGCAACGACCTGATGAGTAGTGTGTTCTAGTCGCCATTCTCACCCACTTGTTACTCCCAATATTATATATCTGTCCTCTCAAATCTCAATACATAATTGGTACATTTACTGTTGAGGTATCCAGAACCTTTTTTTCGGTTCAGTATTGACTATTGACCATTCACATTATCTCTCCTCTTATCATTGGTACATATATCGCATAGGGAAAAGATGGGATATTATTTTAAAAGATAATAAGTTAATATTTTAAAGACAATGAGTAATACGTGACTTTTTAAAATTTAGAAGGGTAAATATGATATTATGAATTCAGAAAATTCTCTCTCTTGAACTTTTTGAAGAGAGAGAAAGAGAAGAGAGAGAGGGATTAGAGGGTCGCTGAAATTCTCTCAAGATTTCAGCAAATGTGAACTCAAATTACTATGATCAATGGCGGAAAGTAGATTTTGGTTCCCTAAAGTAACTTTTGAGTTCAGATCCATACTGTTCGATCTGCTTTAACATAAATATTAAAGTGATCTTTTGCATTTTATTCCAGTCGAATTGGTCCTCATTCTAATCTGACTGTCAGAATCTGAACTGAATTTTGAATTACTTTAGAGATACAGGCCACTAATTCACACAAAGAATACAAATAGTATGTTTTGAATTAACATGAATATTAAAAAAATCTTGTAATAAATTTTTAAATTAATATGCTTTATGCTTTATCATATAATATGTTTTATGCTCCAAATATGGAATCCTTTAATAAAGTAAATATGCAATCACATAACAGAAGAGTCATCTAAGTCAAATATTTTTTATTTATAATTGAATATTGTGGAGTGTCACTGCCGATGTGTCTGCCTCCCATTCTCTCTGTTGCCGATCGATGTTAGCATGATTTTGCGATGCTGCTTGGCTCTCGATTACATCAATGTAATCTTGAGGAGGCTCATAGCCCGGGCTCGCGTGGCGTGCCATCTTCCAAGAGGCCCTACTACGGATATTAAGATGTCAGAAAGGGAATTGGAGGGTTCCCTTCGGAGATTTGTAGAAGTAGGGACCTGGGTAGTGGCCGGTGACAATTTTCATGGCTTGGAGGCATGGTATGTTAATTTGCGTGAGCCCGCTTGCCTCTTTGAGATGATTGATCGGGAGAGCGAGGTGGTTGGCCAAGATCGTGGCCACGAATCCGATGGAAATCTTTCCACCGTCTTTTTTAGCACGGACGACCTCACGGATTTGTTTGCAAAGGAGGTGACCGAGGTGAGGTCACACCGGTGTTGGGTCGATCATGCACTTGAGGAGATAAAGCTCGGGTAGTGTCACTTTGGATGAGCTCTCGCCTCTTGCGAAAATAGAGTTTGCAAGGATGACTTGCAAGAGGCGGACTTGGGGGTGGATGATTCTGCTTGCTGGTCGAGTCGAATTATGGTTGTCTTCTGTGATGCTGTACCAGAACTCTCGGCAATCAGGAGAATCGAAAGTGCCATCATCGGTGAGGTCGAAGATGGCGCAGAAATCACCCATGGAGACTGTGTAGCGCTCGCCAAGCATCTGGAAAGAAATGGAGTCTTCGTCGTATCTGAATGTCACAAGGAACTCCCTCGTGAGAACCTTGTAAATTTTTACTCCTTTGATTAGGTTGAGGAATCTCCAGAGGTGGATGCGGTTTGCGAGTTGCTCAGTTTACACAAGGAGGCCTAGTCGCTCGAGTGTCTCTGTGTCGATAGACTTGTGGTATATAACCTCCCTCAATTTCATCTTCTCATAATTGGATTTGACTAATGGATGTTGGAAGATGGGTTGGTACTCGGTTGCTTGGGCCTCTTCTATCGACTCATCGGAGTCTTATTCCTCAAGACCGAAATCCCGAGGGTTGAACTCCTCTGGGTTATAGTCCGCATCTGAGACCGGCGTGTCTCTAACTGACCGCTGGGTGTCGGAACGAGAGGATGAATGGTTGGAGGATTGCGGTTGCGAGTCCGAAGACCGGGAGGATCGGCTTGAGGAGCCTTGCGGCGAATTACTCGGGCCCTCACTACCGAGGACTTTCTTGGCACTCCTTGTAACTGCCCCTAAAATATTTTTCATTTTTGGAGCCATTTGTAAAAATTAAATATCTCTGTTACGGACCGTATTGGTCAATACGGTCTGATTACGGACTGGTTGGTTGGTTAATTTGACCAAGTACCGGACTGGTTACGGACCGTATCAGGTTAATACGGACCGTATCACAGGGGTTGAAGAAAAACTGCTAAGTACTGGATTGGTTTTCTGGTAAACGATTACGGACAGTATTGGTTCAATACGGGCCGTATTATACTGGGAAAAATTGGGATTTTGACAGAAACCTAATTTTTTTGTGATTTTCGTGATTTTACGAAAATAAAACTCGATTATCTAAACTAATGTAACAGAGAAATTAAATTAAAACAAATGCAAAAACGAAATCAAACTTTGAAATTAAAAAGGGGTTTAGAAAAACCGAAATTGGAGAAGGTGGATCGAGTGGCCATCGGATACGGACCCGGTACGGTCCGTATTAGGGCAGAGGTGCGGAGAAGAGGTGAGGCAGTGGCTTCAATGAGAGGAGGTGTAGGTGCAGCGGCGATGGCGATCGGCGGCAAGGAGGGGTAACTTGATTTCGGGCAAAAGGGGAAGAGGAGAAGAAGAATAGATAGAGGGGAAGAGAGTAGAGGGAAGGAAAGAGGAAGAGGTTTAGGGGTTAAAACGAAATCGATTTAACGGTTATGAGACGTGATTCACACGGGATTTCAAACGTCTCTTCTTAACGGGTTCGCATTTCTCGAATTGGCCTTCATTACGGACCGTATCAGCTAATACGGTCCGTATTGAGTCCGTTATGCTTAACCCAATAACCGTTAAGTTTTAACCTCTTGAATACGGCCGTATCAGCCAATACGGGCCGTATTCACCACTTATCTCCTGTCTTCTTATTCTATTGTCCCCGTATCTATTGGTAAGATCTGTACCAGCCAATACAGGTCGTACCAGAGAGTGTTTTCCATCTTCCGATATGTCTTTTAATCAAGCCTTCTTCCATTATGCCTACCTGATTATAGGAAGAAGGTGAATATGAGTTGTTTCTTTGCTTAATTACTAATTAAATTGAAAATAAATAATTATACGAAAATATAAATGTAGCCTTGGGTTGCCTCCCAAGAAGCGCTTGTTTTAAGTCATTAGCTTGACTTTGTGTCGCATCAGTTTCTTCCAGATATCCTCCCGTCAATGCAAGCAGGTTGCTTGTTGGGTGGTTCGCCTTCAGCGTCTTCTGTGGTTTCATCATCACTGCCCTTCTCGAAGAAGTCGGCTGGTGTTTGAGGTCCGGGGTCGAATGCTAGACTCACACCGAGTACTACTTCAACCTCATCCAGTCTTTGAGAAATTGCATCGAGTTCTTCGCGTAGGTTTTTGATTAATGCAAGGGCTAAGAGAGAAGTGTTGGAGTAAGGCCCATCTCTCTGCAGCAGAGAGGACTTGTTGCGGGTTATAGGAGCGACCGAGGTTGGGGGGAGATTGTTCTCGACTACTCTGACCTCGGTCGAGGGGCTTTTTAGTTTTAGAAACCACTCGTTTGAAAGGCATCTTGGAGGAATAGACTGAGAGTGGTAAAAAGTGATTGTGATTTTGACGTATGGTGAGCCCACTATTTATAGTCGTGAGTGGTGACTATTGCCATAAATAAGGTGGGTCCCTGGTCAATCAATAATAGGTATCTGCCAGCTACTTACCATGAATGACATTAGGCGTCGTGCATTGTGAGAAAGGTGACAGGCTTTCGGCGTTCTCAAGGCGGTCAAACTGACCCACAGGAGACAACATCAAAAATAAGAAAGAAATGTATATGTAAAATTTATATTAACCAACAACACGAGGTGGGAATCTCGGTTGAATCCATAATCTAAACGTACACATGGAATTGAAAGTTTAATAACTTAACATATCTAGCAAACAAAAGGCGGATTAATCCCGCGATATTATATTCTAAATACTAGGACTCTATTCACGACGGGAGCGCTTGGCCTGACGTTCTTGGTGAAGGCACCGTTTGCAAGTGAAGGACGTGAAGCGAGGATCACCGCAGCTCCGAGGTGACTTCCGAACTGCACATCCGGGGTGGAAAGCTTCTTCGCAGCCATCACAGTGGAACATGTGTTGATAATTCCCACGGATTCTGCAGACGGCACATCGGTCCCAGGCCAATGGGTCATCGTCTTCTTCCTGGGGGTTGTCTACAGGTGGCTCGATGCTGATCTCGAGATCCTCCCGTTGCGGAGATGCGCGAGGTGACGGGATGGGATCGCTCTCCTTCTAAAGCGCTCTGTTTACTTGCTTATGTTTAGCCATCTCGTTATAACCCGAGTTGGGAGGTATAAGCGTATACGAATGTGATCGTTGGATGTTCTGTTAAAAGGGAAACGGAAGGGGTATATATATTACATCAGCATTAATTACCCGACGCCTCGTCTTCCGTTAACAGCCGTCAGTCATCAAATCAGCCGTCAAGTCATCCATAAATACGAGGTTGCGGCGCAATCCTCGTATGACACCTGGCACTTGTCAACTCAGTAAGGACGCGATTCCCTAGGTTATACGCAGGAAATGAAACGTCGCCATGATGAGAGGAGACGACGCGACGCTGCGTGGCACCTCTTCGAAGTTTGCACCTTCATTGCGCGGGAAAATGGAGACCCCTATATATACTCCTTCCCGACTCGTTTTTCTACTGTCGGTTATTTGAGCAAACATTATCTCAGAAGCTTTGAGAGAACAAGCAACCTCGGAGACTTTAGAGGAAATACAAAGCCGACTGACGATCTCGGAAATAGAAAAGGCGTTGGACAAAAGACCGAGTTGCCCAAGAATTTCTATATAAGGTAACTTTTTATCACCTCGGTATTCGACATTATGTTTATTAATATAGTATGTAGTTGTTTGTGAGCATTGCCGGGGTTAATAGTAATGTAGTTGACCACCTAGGTATGGTAATGTCGTTAATAGCCTAGTATAAATTACGTAACCTCGGCAATCGATTTTCATTTGATAAGTCGGTAATTGTAATACCTCAGAAATAGAAAAGCAGTTACCTAAGCCAATCATGTTTCTTCGTAAATTTAGAAATGGCCGGACAACAAGACGGATCTCGGGATCAGTCGCCCACTGCTTCTGGGGAGCTTTCCCCGTTATCACACCAGCCTCCCCGCCCAGGCAGGGGCAAAAGTTTATATGGTATGACTCCCCCTCACTCGGACACCTTTCCAGAAGACGTTGAGAATGCACAGTCCAGTGAAGAGGGTGGGGACGATGAAGGGAGTTCACCTCGGGGTGAACTTGTTGACGCCACAGCGGGAACATCTCAAGGGCCTTCGAAGCCTAAAAAGAAAGGACCATCCAAATCCAAACCGAAACAAGAAGTCGTTCCCCGAGATGGTCATGAGGATGACATGACATTTCAAGTATCCGCCAGTATCTCTCCCAAACTTGTTGTCCAATGCCAAGCCTATGCGAATGCTTTTTATGATGAACTTGTGATTGAGAAGGATAGAGAACAATATTCGTGAGATATACTTAGGCTGAGAGCCCCGGGTCCTAATGACCGAGCTCATGATAAAGGCCGCGGGATGTGCATATACTGGAAGATGCCGAAATACGGCTTTAAGATAAGGGTATCTAAATTTGTGAGAGAGATACTACGGTTTCTGGACATCGCTCCTGCTCAGTTAACCGCACCCGCTTGGTGCTATGTCACAAGCTTTAAATACTTGTTTGATACGATTCCCGAGTTAGTAGAATGCGATCCAAGTGTAGGGCTCTTCTTCCATTACTTTTCTGTCTTGTTCAATAACGAAGACCACCTCGCAATACGAAAAAATAGTAAAGCTGTAAAGCTTTTCACCACATTGTCGAAGGCGGATGACTGGGATCGCGGTTGGGTGTATCTCGAGAATCCGAGGTGCCTGAGGAATCTACGAAGGGATTGGCGTCCTCTGGAGGCTGGAGAAAATTTGATCCCGGACTCTCCCCAGCACCGACCTCAGATGAATTAGGGGTTAC
Source organism: Carex parvula (assembly GCA_025461045.1). Taxonomy (NCBI): domain Eukaryota; kingdom Viridiplantae; phylum Streptophyta; class Magnoliopsida; order Poales; family Cyperaceae; genus Carex; species Carex parvula. Next base: position 51,827 of record JAJGRW010004707.1, on the reverse strand, counting down.
CAAATTTCTTGATAAGTATTTTACAAGTTAGTTTCCTTAACCAGTACCGATATACCTTTGCATTTCAATTTTTAGTTATTGTTTGTTTACCTCGCACTGTCTCGGATAGATTGTTAATATATATATATATAATTTCTATATCGCAGAGCGCGATTTTATGGCCCTGCCCTGGAAGGCTGCTTCCCCCTTCCCGGCATTCGCCAGTCCAGAGGAGGGTTTTATCAATAAGAAAGGGGTTGAGAACATCCCTCCCAAGCCGACTTCCTCTAAGAATCCGAAAACATCGAAGTCAGCCCCTGCTAATACTGCGGCTATCCCCCCGAAGTCGTCTTCAAAATCCTCTACCGCTGCCAAGGGTGCGAAGGACGGTGCCTCGGGTTCGTCCAAACTCGGGAAGCAGCACAAGAGGAAAGATTCCCCTGCTGACGTTAGTCGGCCGTTAACGAGGCAGGACAAGGGGAAAGACGTAGCTTCGGAGGAACCCGAGCTGAAAAAACAAAGGGTACACTCCGAGATCACTTTGGGGAAGACCGGGCCTACTGTAGAGGAGCCTTCCCAAGCCCAGATCGACGCTGCCCAGGAGGAGCTAGATAAGATTATCGAGGAAGCAGCGGGCCATCTTCATGGATATTAATTAAAGAAAATATATTTCTTTCTCTTTTTCTCTCTCTCATTTCTTCTTTTCGGTTATGGCTTTCATTTTTTTTTTTCATCTCATGAATTAATTAAAGGAGAGTTACATACGGATCAAATGAAAGGAATAAGGAGGTCGGGGATTTTACATGCAATGAGCCGCGTGGCAAAGGGGTGCCACGTTGGCATTTTTTTATGTGAATATTTACAAATTGAAACCTCAGGTATTTTGAATTCACAAATAAGTCCTAAAATAATTTTAAATAGATAGTTAAAATTACCGGATGTTACAATTACAATTGCCACGACCCCACCGCCAGGCCGGGGCACACGACAAGAGAAGCACCCTCGCATCCATCCTTCGTCCCGTCAACCTACGTCGCAAACAAAAACACAAAGAAACAATACGGAATAAGCTACAAAGCTCAGTAACCGGTTATTTAACGACGCAGCTTCTCTATAATTGGCTTAATTAAACAACCATTCAAACAGACTGGATTAATTCACACAAATTTAAATCAAATTATGCATGCATATTTAACCGGCGATAGCACGTCGGTCTAGGTTATCAGTAAAACAAGTCACATAGTATTTGGAAAGTCTCTCACAGACCATTCCCACATTCACAGTACACACAATCAAATTCGAACCTCAGACCCGCTATCCCGTTAAAATATGCCTCATAATCCAATATCCAATTCAAATATCCAATTCAACCAAACAAAACGAAAACACAGATTATAGAGAAGTCCGGTTACCTGATAGCGATCAGTTCAGAAATCCAATTCGAATTGCAATGAATGTTCAGAAGCAACGCGACGTAGTCAGAATTTCAATCGGACATACAATCGAATCAGAAAATTTATCAAAATATATTTCTTTCTCTTTTTCTCTCTCTCATTTCTTCTTTTCGGTTATGGCTTTCATTTTTTTTTTCATCTCATGAATTACATTAAAAGAGAGAGTTACGGATCAAATGAAAGGAATAAGGAGGTCGGCGATTTTACATGCAATGAGCCGCCACTACTACAGAAATGGTCATTGTACACGGCACATTGTATACGGATTTGACAATTTTATACAAAAACCGTGTGATATTGTAATTTTTTGGAAGCCCGAAATATCTGTGGGATCTATTACACGGATATTTATTAAAGAATCAGTGTAGAAAGCCTTGAGAGAGCTACACGGACGTTTATCAGGAATTGTAAACGGATTATTGTTTAACTAACAGTGTAGATAGCCATGTGAGAGCTACACGGATATTTATGATGAGAACCGTGTAGAAATATGCAAAATGCACACGGATGTTTGTTTAAATAACAGTGTAGAAACCTTTGACAGAGCTACACGGCTGTTTACATAATAATCCGTGGAGAAAGGTTATTGTAGGGTTTTGATTATCGATACACGGTTTTGCCAATTTTATACACTGCACATTGTACACGGTTTTGTTAAGTATAAATCCGTGTAGAAAAGTGTAGGGTTTTGGTATAAAAGGCCTTCTCCTTCCCGCGCCGTATAAAAGGCCTTCTCCTTCCAGCGCCGTTTTGATCAAGTAATTCAACAAACGGAAAGGTTAGAGTTTTTTCAATTCATAGGTAAATTGTAGGTTCTCCTGTATAACCTTAGGAAGAGAGAAAGACCGGTCACTTTACATATCACTTATGATCAACTTTGATAATCATTTCACAGTTAATAATTGGAATTTTGATTTAGGTTTATCAATTATGTCATATCGCTTATCTATCAAGATAAGTCGCTATCCTTGGAGCTCATCTATCAAGACGAGCGATGTGATATAATTGATAACCTACATCTTGACTTCACTTCTGGCATGAATATCTCTGCCATGTATTTTCCATTTCTTCCTCTAATTTTCTGTTACTTATTGTTGCTTACTTACTCTTCATTTTTTTTATTTACAGATTGTGATGAACTTTCCGATGGACAGCATGTAATGAATTTTATTTTCTTTTTTTTTCACTATATTTATTTGACACTTGACAAGAACATGTTTTTTCTTGGTTAGGTTCCAAAGAAATGGATAAAACTAACTTTCAATAATAAAACATGTTCTTTAAATTAAATCATGTTTTGATCACTTGTTTTTGGCGGTGTATAAATGGCATGTCGCAGTGCATTGTTGTTTAATTTCTTACACAAACCCCCTTTGAATAAGATGTGGTTTGCGAAAGAATTTAAACAACAACATAAGAACACTGCGACATGTCCATTTATGCATCGCCAAAAACAAGGGACTAAAACATAATTTAATTTTCAGAAAATGTTTTGTTAGGTGAAAGTTAGTCTGACCCATTTCTTTGGAACTTAACCAAGATAAAGCATGCTCCTGTAAGGTGTTAAATAAAATATGAATTTATGCATATTAGTAATGTTTTATTAGTGAATTTAGTAATGTTCTTGTAATGTTTTTTAGTGAATTTAGTAATTTCTGTGCTGTAATAGTAAATAAGGAGTTGAATTTATGAATTTTGTAATGCTAAGTATAATTTTTGTGCTGTAATTGGAAAACTGGGGGGTAATCTCAATACTGAATTTTGTAGCAAAACTGGCTAGCAAAATGGAGACTAGCCCATAAAAAAATAATCTAAAAAAATATAAAGGGCAATCAGACACGGATTATTTAACTAAAAACCGTGTAGAAACAGTAATTGTACACGGATGTTTGTTTAAATAACAGTGTAGAAACCTTTGACAGAGCTACACGGCTGTTTACATAATAATCCGTGGAGAAAGGTTATTGTAGGGTTTTGGTTATCGATACACGGTTTTGCCAATTTTATACACTGCACATTGTACACGGTTTTGTTAAGTATAAATCCGTGTAGAGAAGTGTAGGGTTTTGGTATAAAAGGCCTTCTCCTTCCCGCGCCGTATAAAAGGCCTTCTCCTTCCAGCGCCGTTTTGATCAAGTAATTCAACAAACGGAAAGGTTAGAGTTTTTTCAATTCATAGGTAAATTGTAGGTTCTTTACATATCGCTTATGATCAACTTTGACAATCATTTTCACAGTTAATAATTGGAATTTTGATTTTGGTTTATCAATTATGTCAGATCGCTTATCTATCAAGATAAGTCGCTATCTTTGGAGCTCATCTATCAAGACGAGCGATGTGATATGATTGATAACCTACATCTCGACTTCACATGTGAATTGCTTCATTTCTGGCATGTATCTCCTTCATCTCTAGCATGTATTTTCCGTGTCTTCCTCTAATTTTCTGTTACTTATTGTTGCTTACTTACTAATCATTTTATTTTTATTTACAGATTGTGATGAACTTTCCGATGGACAGCATGTGATGAATTTCATTTTCTTTTTATTTTCACTATATTTTATTTGACACTTTACAAGAACATGTTTTTTCTTGGTTAGGTTCCAAAGAAATGGGTAAAACTAACTTTCAATAATAAAACATGTTCTTTAAATTAAATCATGTTTTGATCACTTGTTTTTGGCGATGTAGAAATGGCATGTTGCAGTGCATTGTTGTTTAATTTCTTACACAAACCCCCTTTGAATAAGATGTGGTTTGCGAAAGAATTTAAACAACAACGTAAGAACACTGCAACATGTCCATTTCTACATCGCCAAAAACTTGGGACTAAAACTGGATTTAATTTTCAGAAAATATTTTATTAGTTGAAAGTTAGTCTGACTCATTTCTTTGGAACCTAACCAAGATAAAGCATGCTCCTGTAAGATGTTAAATAAAATATGAATTTATGCATATTAGTAATGTTTTATTAGTGAATTTAGTAATGTTCTTGTAATGTTTCATTAGTGAATTTAGTAATTTCTGTGCTGTAATAGTAAATAAGGAGTTGAATTTATGAATTTTGTAATGCTAAGTATAATTTTTGTGCTGTAATTGGAAAACTGGAGGGTAATCTCAATACTGAATTTTGTAGCAAAACTGGCTAGCAAAAATGGAGACTAGCCCAAAACAAAAAATCTAAAAAAATATATAGGGCAATCAGACACGGATATTTAACTAAAAACCATGTACAACAGTAATTGTACACGGATATTTGTTGAATATCCGTGTGGAATAGCTACACAGATTTTTTGGAAGCCCGAAATATCTGTGGGATCTATTATTTATTAAAGAATCAGTGTCGAAAGCCTTGAGAGAGCTACACGGACGTTTATCAGGAATTGTAAACGGATTGTTGTTTAACTAACAGTGTAGATAGCCATGAGAGAGCTACACGGATATTAATGGTGAGAACCGTGTAGAAATATGCGAAATGCACACGGATGTTTGTTTAAACAGCGGTGTAGATATCTTTGACAGAGCTACACGGCTGTTTACATAATAATCCGTGAAGAAAGGTCATTGTAGGGTTTTGATTATCGATAAAGGCCTTTTCCTTCCAGCGCTGTTTTGATCAATTAAAACTCTCTCTCTCTATATACGAATTGGTCTGATTTCTGCGCACAAGGCGGCCGGATCTGAGATCTTTGAAGTTAATTTGTATTTCTCCTCTCTATCTTGCTAAGGTTAGTCGTGTATATATTTCTCTTTTCTTCCTCTAATTTTCTGTTACTTATTATTGCTTATTTAGGTCAATTAGTAATTAATGCATGCATGCTTGATTTGTTGAGATAATGTAAATAATTAGTATATTAAATAGAGTGATGCATGTATGATTAATGCATGCATGCTTGATTTGTTGAGATAATGTAAACAATTAGTATATTAAATAGAGTGATGCATGTATGATTGTGCTTGTTTCTAATAATAGAGTAATGCATGTATAATTGTTATTTTAGTGATTATTTTGCTAATGCATCTATAATTGTGCTTGTTTCTAATAATGTTGTTTTTTGTAGAACCATGTCACATTCAGGTGAGCAACGATGGCTCTTCGCTTTTGGTGCCAGTAGCCAGGGTTTACAGAGGGTAATATGAAGATACACATGTTTTAATAAAGAAAGAGTTGAGTAAAAAGTTAGATGAAGGACATTTAAAAAAAGGGAAGAGGTGGGATGAAGGACCTTCAGAGCCAGATGAAGAGCCGAATGAAGAGTCGAACATAACCTCTGAGTTACACCAGCTTCAGCTAACAAGGAAGATTCTGACATGAGTTACATACATACATAGAACCGACCTTCTTCAGTCTGACAAGATTGTGTCCGACTCTTCATTCGGCTCTGAAGGTCCTTCATCCACCTCTTACCTTTTTTCGAAGGTTCTTCATCCAACTTTTTACTGGACTCTTTCTTTATTAAAATGTATCTTCATATTACCCTCTGTAAACCCTAGCTACTGGCACCAAATGTAAACCTTAAGTTTTATATATGAAATCATTATGGGATCGAGGCTCAGGAAGAAGGATATGTCTACCCATTATGGATTTGTGTAATATATGATCAATATGGATTTGTATAATGTTTCAATTTAAATTTTGTAATACTCAATATGGATTTGTATAATTTTGTATAATTTAGTGTACATGAATTTTTAGTAATTAAAGCATGTTCTTGTAATTAAATAAAATATAGAGAATTTAGTAATTTTTTGTGCTGTAATTGTAAATAAGGAGATGAATTTATGAATTTTGTAATTGCTGAACATGGATTTGTAATGCTAAATATGAATTTTGTAATGCTAAGTATAATTTTTGTGCTGTAATTGGAAAACTGGATGTCAAATTATCTGAAAAACTTGGGGTAAACTCAATATTGAATTTTGTAGCAAACTGGCTAGCAAAACTGGAGGCTAGCCCAGAAAAAATTGTTAATTAAAAAATATATAGGATAACATACACGGATTTTTAACTTAAAACCATGTCCAAATAGTAATTGTCCACGGATATTAGTTGAATATCCGTGTACGAAATAGCTACAAGGAATTTTTTTTTTTTAAATCCGTGTAGAAAAGACTAGCCCAGAAATAAAAAAAAAACCCAAAAAATATATAGGACACGAAAACTTTAATTCTATTCATCAATGAACTATAAATTTCCATAATAATTTTCAGCATCCCTAAACAATGAGATTTGCTACCCGAATTTGCAAAATTAAAAGATAACCTAAACGAAATTAGCTAGCATTATACACGGTTCTTAAGTACAAATAGCCGTGAATGATTTGTTAGAGAGCTACACGGATTTCTTAACGAAAGATCAGTGTAGAAAGTAATGTATACGGTTGTTTCTTGAAAATCCGTGTTAAAAATGCATTCTCCTATCTTACATAACCCGGATTTTTATAAATTTCATAGAAAATGCTAGCATTATAAACACGGTTCTTAAATACAAATTGCCGTGTATGATTTGTGAGAGAGCTACACGGATTTATTAACGTAAGATCCGTGTAGAAAAGTTTTTGTAGGGTTTTGGTATAAAAGGCCTTCTCCTTCCAGCGCCGTTTTTTTTTATCAAGTAATTAATACTGTCTCTCTCTGTATTGAATGCGCTGATCCAATTTCTGCAAAGGCCAGCAGCTGGTATTATCTGAGATCTTTGAAGTTTGTATTTTCTCCTCTCTATCTTTCTAAGGTTAGTGTATATATATATATATATATTTTCCTTTTCTTCCTCTAATTTTATGTTACTAAGGTTAGTGTACTTATTTAGATCATGTGTAAGTAGTGTACTGTTGTCCAATACCCCCGCCACCTGTGATTGAAGTCTCTTCTCATTCAGAATCCGAATCGGATCCTGAGTCTTATGAAGGTGATTCGGATTCCGGTCCTGATGATCCTTACGGTCCACACGGTCAGTTTGATGATCCCAAAGTTTGGTTAAGGTTGAGAAGAAGCAAGAGAGTATGGGAAAATGTAAACAAGAAAGGAGGCAAGCGAGCAAGATACTTCCCTGAAAAGAGAAAAATGGGAGGCAACTAGTGAGAAAGAATAGTTTTTTAATTATGGATAGATACTTATGTTTGTTATATATTTTATGTTTTTTTTTTGGTATTAAGTGATGATGTATCCAGTAACTATCCCTATGTTGAAATTAATATATGAAGTATTTTTATTTTTTGTGCTCTTGAACTCTATATTATTTAATTTCCAGTTACAAATTAAGACTTGAGAGTAGGTCCGATGGACATCGGACCTTCTCTGCTTACGATGGGTTTAATCACCGTCTATTTGCTTTAAAAGTCGTGCAGAATAGTTTAAAATTCAATCGTATCTGTTTCAGTTTCCGTGCGCGCATATCTTAAAATAGATCGAACCGTCATCATCGTTGAACATAAAAGTAGGTCCGATGGGCATCGGACCTACTCCGTTCTCTTTAATTGAATATCCGTGTAGAAATGCTATGCGAGCTACACGGACTTTTAATGAAACGTCCGTTTAGAAAGGTATTCTTACACGGACGTTTAATTAAACGTCCGTGTAGAAATTTCACCGTAAAAGGGGACGGAAAGTGAGGCGGGGAAAAGCCAACCTAGGTGAAAATTTTCGTATAATTTGTTTTGAATTTTTGGGATGGGGACAGGGAGCTAAAGGAGGGAAGTGAAAAAAATGACTTGAGAGTAGGTCCGATGGGCATCGGACCTACCTCGGTTCGATGGGTTTAATCACCATCAAAGTTCTTTTAGATTCGTGCGAAATGCTTTAAACCCCGTGCGTGTATGTTTTAAGATTCGTGTGCACAAATTACTCCGTTCTCCTACGGTAGATCTGCCCATCGGAACCAAACTAGGTCCGATGGGCATCATAAACTCAAAGAGAGGAGGGATAGAAGGGGCTTTCATAAACTCAAAGGTAACATAATATCTGTGTTTATATTCGACCGTCTAATCATTATTATGCACAAATATTAAAGGTTTTTGTGCATCATCTAGAACCAGATCTAAACAGAAATATTATGTTACCTCAGAGAATGTGGAAAATCTACCCACCACCTCTTAAATGAAGACATCAGGACCGTTCTTCATTTATCGGACGGTCATCAAAGCTTGATATTTACTAATCACCTAATACATGTACAACAGTACATATGAAAATAATTCAAAAAATATATTTTTATTTTTTTTACAACTTATATGGCCAAATAATACTTATACATATTATTTTTATAAACTTTCGTCATTGTAAGTCCCTTCAAATTGTAAAAATATTTTTGGACCGTTCATTTTCAAGCGAAAAATCAACGGTCGATCTGTAGTGAAATCATTCCATATCTGTTTTAAAATGATCAAGGGAGAACATTGAATGTAACCAACATAAAAATTTAGAAAATTTATTATGTATGAGGTTTGATCCAGCACGAAGTGTTTGTGGCCATACGATACTTCAATCTTCAATGAACTAGATAGATGGGTAAATAAAAATAATTTTTGATCAAACTTTCATGGTAAACAATAAATGCAATGCTCTTTGATTTGAACGGTCCCGATCAATCAACGGATTAACTATTTTTGTGCGTCTTCACAATCTCACAAGGCAAGAGTTTATGTTTCATGAAACATAAACTATTGCCTTGTGAGATTGTGAAGACGCACAAAAATAGTTAGTCCGTTGATTGATCGGGACCGTTCAAATCAAAGATTACAACCTTTAATCAAGTGCAGCAAATTTTGATGGAATTTCAACTTTATTTACCCATCCATCAAGCTGTATTATCTGAGATCTTTGAATTTTAACTCAAGATCCGTGCGCACGTAAATTAAAGAAGGTGCGAAAGACCGTCCGATCTATCTCTATGAGCCCATCGAACTCACTTTGGGTCCAATGGGCATCGGACACAAGCTGCTCTCGTACATAACATATTAAAAGTAGGTCATCATCGTTGGAAAAAAGTTTATCTGATTCGTTCGTATTTGCTTACGATGGGTTTAATCACCGTCTATTTGCTTTAAAAGTCGTGCAGAATAGATTAATATTCGTTCGTATCTGTTTCAGTTTCCGTGCGCACATATCTTAAATTAGATTGGACGGTCATCATCGTTGAACATGAAAGTAGGTCCGATGGGCATCGGACCTACACCGTTCTCTTTAATTGAACATCCGTGTAGAAATGCTATGCGAGCTACACGGACCTTTAATTAAACGTCCGTATAGAAAGGTATTCTTACACGGATTTTTAATTAAAAATCCGTGTAAAAAGGTTTTTAATTTGCAATTCCCGGAAATTATTCTATGTTAAAGCTAGCTTTTGTAATTATTTTGTAAAGTCCCCATAAATTATTTATTCTTCATATCAGGTAAGTTTTAATTTATGTTTTCAAATCAGATTATTTAGACAGCATTAATTATTTTACTTTTAAATATTAAAGGTTTTTAAGTAATAACCTTTGTAGTGTTTATATATTGTTGCATGTTGTTGTTTTGTGCTGCTAATTCATATCTATAAAAATATTTATTTAGATAGCATGAAGTATTTAACAAAAAAGAAACTGTGTAGAAAAAAAATTGTTGATTAAAGAACAAAATATATTACATAAAAAAGGATTCCATACATCGTACCAAAAGAAAGGATCCTCATACATGTACCACAAATTTAAAGAAAAACTACAAAATAACTACAAAGAAAATAAAAAAAAATAACTTAATTAAACTAGTTAGATGGTGGTGGCTGCCTTCGCCTTCTAATCCAAGGGAAGAATGGTCTGGCAGGATTGCCCCTACTTATGTAGGGCTTTGGTGGTGGGTGCCCCCTTGGGCTTCTCCGTGGCACACTTGAGGGGGGCCATGGCCATGTCCTCTTCACGTAGGGAGGAGGCATTTCGAAGCTGGGAGGGACTGCGGGAACTTCGGCAGGGACTTCGGGAGGGACTTCGGGAGGGTTTGAGGGGGGCCGTGGCCCTGGCACATTTGACCCGGGTTGAGGACATGGCACATTTGGTGGTGGGTGCCCCCTTGGGCTTCGCCGTGGCACACTTGAAGGAACTTCGGCAGGGACTTCGGGAGGGTTTGAGGGGGGCCGTGGCCCTGGCACATTTGACCCGGGTTGAGGACATGGCACATTTGGTGGTGGGTGCCCCCTTGGGCTTCGCCGTGGCACACTTGAGGGGGGCCATGGCCATGTCACATTTGAGGGGGGCAGTGGCACGGCCATTTGAACATTCCAAATCTCAATCGGGGGTTTCTCAGATTATATAGAATTTTGAAGAGTCATTTCGTATTCATTCCTTAGAAATAATAAAAAGGCAACTTTTCGAATTCCGTTGTGAAATTGTTCAAATTAAACAAAACTTAAATAAATAATCTGATTTTTATACTTTTGTCACGGACGTTTATTTACATGTCCGTGTATAATTGTAAAAAAGACACGGACGTTTAATTAAACGACTGTGTCGAAAGGTCTGTGCCGAAAAGGTATAGACACAGATGTTAAGTTCAAGTCCGTGTCGAAAGGGTCTTTCTACACGGACTTTCGCATTAAAGTCCGTATAGCTCTCCCTCATTCTACACGGTTGTTAAGTTAATATCCGTTTTGATCTGAGTTAGAATATAATAAATGACTTGGCTCGCGGCACTTCGAGTCCTTTGCCCTATTTCACCTATCTATTTCTCGAAGGCCGAGTACCCTCATTGCGATTTCTCCAAATGCTCAACCTTCCTCTCCAACTCAGATTGAAGAACTTCTCCCAGGAGGCTCATGTGCTTGTTCTGCCTTCAGAGGAGGGATAAATCTGAGTTGGGAGAGGAAGGTCGAGCATTTGGAGAAATCGCTTGCTGTGGAGTTGTATTTCTAAAAGAAAATGATCGCTATAAAGGTTATGGTACAGGAATCTGATCAATGCTCAATTTTATGGTTTTCAAATATTGTCGGATGTAAGTTGCAAAAGCAGAGAGGCAACAAAATTGAAGGTGAGAAAAGGATGAGGCAAGCCCGAAGGGGAAAAGGTACGAGGTAATCACACACGGATATTAAACTAAAAGTCCGTGTAATATAGGGTTTAGGGTTTAGATCTCTAGAAGGGTGACCTTCACGGTCTTTTAAATAAAAGTCCGTGTATAAAGGGTAAACAGACACGAATGTTAAAATCAAAGTCCATGTCGAGAGGGTCTTTCTACACGGATATTTAATAAAAAGTCCGTCTAGCTCTTCTACTTCCTCTCTACACGGAGTTTAGATCAAATGTCCGTGTATAAAGGTGTTCCAACACGAATGAATTAAGTGAATTGTCCGTGTAGAACTAGGGTTACAATACATATTACGCGCCTGCTCTTCCAAATTTTTCATAACTTAGCTCGCGCCTTCAATTCTTTTCCAAACATTTCGAAACTTAGCTCGCGCCGCTTCGAGTCCTTCTTCCCCACCTCACCTCGATTTCGTCGCCTCTCCTGTCCAACCAACTCTCCGGTCCGACAACCTACCTCTTCTTTCTCGGGGAAACGCTCAACACCTCCATTGCAAAGAAATTTTGGTATAAAAGTTTTGGTATTTACTGCATGTATTTACTGTATTTACTTTGGTATTTACTGAAAAAGTTCTATTTTTTTTATAGAACCATGTCGATTGAGAATGAGCACGTAGATATGATGGAAGAAGGCGAGCACCAAGCTGTTGTCCAATCAGGTTCGGCCAAAAGGAAAAGAGGTCCGACAATGTGCGCGTCCACGTCCGAGGCAAAGCAACTGGACATCGAGTTCAGTAAAAATGGGTGTGCGAAGGGTACAAGACGGGCTGAGTACGGAAATTATGTGTGCAATTTGGTGAAGCAAAAGGCAGACATCCTGGTAGAGAGATGGGATCAGTTTTCGAAAGACCAAAAGAACGACTGGTGGAACATTGTGAAGGTGAAGTACCTAACCAGTTAATATATTTTTTTTAATTGTACATGAACTTAAATGCAGTAATTTGGGTGTCAATGCAGGCTCAGTGGAACATCCCGGATGACATCCCGGAGGTGGTAAAGGATAAGACTTTGAGGATAATGAATGAAGCTTGGAAGCAATTCAAAAGCACGCTGAGTACGGATTGGATGGATAAAGGTAAAAGCCCGGTAGGCTACTATCCTTGGGTGACTCAAGAGAAGTGGGAGAAGTTTGTGGAGATGAAGAGCACGGACGAGTTCAAGGTATGTAAATTCAGCAAAATTACCTTTTTTCCTTTATCGATTTGAATTATGTTGGTAAATGGTGTCCGAAATAGACACCCTGTTGCTGTTGTTCCAATCATATATAAATGTGAAATGGTGTTAATTTTGAATAACTTAATTAATATGAAGTTGAAATGATGTTCCACTCACAACTTGTAATTTTTTTGTTTGCTTTTTAATTAGTTTATTTACTTTTTAATAAATAGAAAATAGTAGGCTAATTTTTTTACTTGGATGTGTGAAGAAAAAAAGGGAGGAGGGCAGGAGGATTGTAGGAATGAACAAGTATCCGCACAAGTTGGGGTCGGGTGGTTACCAGGGTAAGTCGGAAGAATGGGCGAAAATACTGGAGTTGAACAAAGACGTTGACTCACCCGTGGTTAGGATAAAAATCCTAGGGCCCAAAATTGGACGTTGGCAAGGTCTGAGTTAACCGCTGATGGGAGGATCGTACTACATCCCGCGTTGCAACCCGTGGCTCAGAGAATGGTAAGAGTCGTTCGTTAGAACTATGTGTAATTCAAGCGTGTTAAAAACTTTGTGTACATCACTAATTCTTTTGCTATAACTAATTTTTCTATTCACAGTTGGAGGTGGAGGAGGAGGTCAATTCCGGTGCCCGGTCGGTCGAAAGGCAAGATGACTCCTTGTCCATAGCGCTCGGGAATCCAGAACACCCTGGTTGAGTAAGGGGCGTAGGTGCCTACAGGGGCTGGAAGGACGTATTCAATGGACAAAGACGAGATAGTTGCGCAATTGCGCAAGGAGGTGAGCGCCGAGTACGACGCAAAGATGAAGGAGTTGGAATCAAGGTTGCGTGCTGATTTTACAGCTATGGCGCAGCCAGCCGAGCAAGCACCTCCCACCCCGACGGGAGTTCGGCGAAGTAGTCAGGCATCCGGGACGTTCGGAGACGATTTGGATCATCTAAAGGTAATCACTACTTGTTCGTATTCTAAAGGCAATTACTACTTGTTGGACATTATTGGGAGGTATTTCAACCGTAGCGCCGTTTTTTCAGCCGTTCCGTTATTGGGAGGCAATTACTACTTGTTGGACACTATATGGCCATAGCGCTGTTTTTTCAGCCGTTCCGCTATGACGCGATAAACGCTATTTCAACCTTTGATTTATATGAATGAATGTATGTATATTTCAATTTAAAATAAATTCTGACATGAAATTGCAGGACGCCACAGCATGCGAACTCGTCCTGTGGCTCGGGAATAAGCCTCTGGTTGTTGCTAAGGGCATGGTACATCCAGCAGCCGACAAAGTGCACAATGAGCAGCTACTTCCCGGCCATGCCGCCGTACAGATTGACAATGTCTTGAAGGGATGGGAGCACATACCTCTTCCTGTCCCAATTGAGGGGAATGGCATGCTCTGTGTCGATGATGCCCGGCTGTCATTCGTGCAATGGCCCAAGAATCAGATTATTTTGGATCAGGTAATGCATAAATAGTCAAGTTATTTTGTTACATTCAAAGCACTTCCTTTTCAAATACTTGAAAAAGGTAAAAAATTTCGATACAGACAGGAGGAGATGATGGTAGTCGCACGGAGGGCGTGATGTCACCGGTATGGAGGGACGAAGCAGAAGGACCTTCCCAAACAGTTGCTGACCCTGCTGCCGGAGCAGCAGTTGCTGACCCTCATGCCCAACCAGCAGTTGCTGACCCTACTGCCCAACCAGCAGGCCATGACCCTCCTGCCCAAACATCAGAACCTGACCCTACGGCCGGACCAGTAGTTGCTGACCCTACTGCCGGACCAGCAGGCCATGACCCTCCTGTCCAACCAGCAAGGACCTCCACCTCGTCTGCTCACCGAGGAATAATACAAGCTCCTCCCTGAAAGGATTTGCGGGATCTCCACGACCTGCTTGATGGCGGCACCCAAGGACATGACGGAAGTCGTCATACCTGTCCCTCCGGGGATATTTCTACACGATGGCTCGACTGTAATGCTGTCGTTCACCGACTTCAAGGACTTTCTACATGCCTCGGGGTCCGATAAATGGCTCGATGTGGGGCACATCACCATTTTCCTCATGTTAGTGACCAAAAATTATTTATATCATGTGTATAGCACTGAAGAATATATTCTAATGTCATATGATAATTTTTCAGGAGGCTAATCAATAGTTCTCAATGCAGGGGCAAACAGAACTTGTGTGCTTTTCTAGACCCCTGCGTACTTAGTGCGTCGAACGTGAAAAATGCTACGAAGGAGGCTATAAATTACCTGTGTGGCGCGATGCTCCAAGCTACTAAGGCGAAGAAGAGATTTCTTCTCTTGCCATACCACCAGCTGTTAGTTCTAACCTTGTGATTAAATATATAAATAATTGAAATCACACCATCAAGTCAAGCAAACACGTGTCTTACTATTATATATGACAAAATATCTGGGTACTGTATGCTAAGATCCTATAATTCTTCTCCTCCCACAGGGGACACTGGTGTTTGATCATCATAGTGCCTTGCCTGAGTGCGGTTTACTTGATAGATTCTTCGCAGCCCAAAGAAAGGATCGGATTTAGCACGTGCAAAGCAATCTACCCCTATGTGCAAAAGTAAGCAATAATCTTTCACTATGTTTGATTTTTTCCCAATTATAACAAATTGTGGAATTGCTAATTAGAGTCACTCCATTTTGTAAGGGCTTTTGCTACATACGTTACAAAAGGAGGATTGCGCAGCAAGGACAAGAAAATTGGAAATAGGTTGACTTGGAGGTGGTGGCCGGTGAGCACAACACAATTCTATAATTTCATATTTTGTTCAAAAAATTATTGTCATTCTAACATAGGCCGCTAAATGTAAATGGTAGAGCCCGCAACAGGAGGCGGGTTGGGAATGCGGATATTACATGATGATTTCCATGCTTCACTTTGTCGAAAGAATGCAATTCACATTTCCAGATGTGGTATGTAATTCATATTAATTGTGCCTATATAATAGCAATTGATATTTTCATATTATGCTTACTTATAATTCTCATTTCATTAAATTAGCAATTGATATTTGCGACTGTCTTGCATCTACCTTTTATTGTTACTAACTAATACCAATTATAATTGTAGCAACCATCAAAGCAAACTGAGTACAGCAAGGAGCAAATCGACTTTATAAGATGTAGCTGGGCAAGATGGTTTCTATCTGAATATTGTAATGCTGAACATGGATTTGTATAACAATTTAGTGTATATATGAATTTAGCAAGCATAATTTAATGTCAAATTATCTGGAAAACTGGCTAGCAAAACAGAATGGTATATGAATTTTGTAGGAAAACTGGCTAGCAAATTAAACTGGAGGCTAGCCCAGAAATTAAAAAAATCAAGAAAAAAAATGGGACAATTCTACACGGATATTAAACGAAAGCCCGTGTAGAACGAGTTGAGTGAGCAATGATTATTTTATATTTGTCCGTGTATGATAGTTACGATACCTACACGGATGTGAATTATAAGTCCGTGTCAAAAGCAAACGCTACACGGACGTTAAACAAAAGCCCGTGTATGTGTACAGAGAGCTACACGGATGCTTTTATATAGTCCGTGTATGGTAGTTAAGAGAACTTCACGGATATGAAACTAAACGTCCGTGTAAAACACAGTAATTCCACACTGTTGTTAAACAAACAACCGTGTAGAAATGAGTACAGATATTCTTTTATACAGTCCGTGTATGATAGTTAAGAAAGCTTCACGGATATGAAGTTAAAAGTCCGTGTAGAAAACAGTAATTGACACGGTTATTTAACAAAAACCCGTGTAGATCGTTTTCGGTGATCTACACGGATTGTTTTATATTTGTCCGTGTACGATAGTTATGACAGGACACGGATATGAAATTAAATGTCCGTGTAGATAGAGTAATTCGACACGGTTGTTCTGACCAATGTCCGTGTAGAACGAGTTCGGAGATACAAGGATTATTTTATTTTTTTATTGATTTGTTAAGAAAGGGACACGGATATGCAACTAAATGTCCGTGTAGGTAAAGTAACCTACACGGACATTTAGTTGCAATGTCCGTGAATAAAGAGTAGTCGTACACGGTCATTTACGTAATATCCGTTTTGCTCAGTTATATGGAGAGCGCCACAGGCAGGTGTATGTTCACGACCGTTTTGCTCAGATATACACGGATAAATATCCGTGTCTATAGAGGGTACCTTTTATACACCTTCAACTCATACACGGCAGGGAAATCCATGTTGCTCTTCCGGTAATGTCCGTCTGCAATCTCTTTTTCTGTAGTAGTGCGCGTGGCAAAGGGGTGCCACGTTGGCATTTTTTTATGTGAATATTTACAAATTGAACCCTCAGGTATTTTGAATTCACAAATAAGTCCTAAAATAATTTTAAAAAGATAGTTAAAATTACGGGATGTTACAATTCTCTCCCTCTTAAAAAGAATTTTGTCCTCAAAATTTAAATGGATGATATTAAATCAAACGACAGAGATCAAACAAGAATCAAATTGAATTATCAGACACACAGATCAAACAAGTAAATAATCATCTTCAATCAAATCAATTTGAAGTAATTTTCACCACTTTTACTTTCATTAGAATTCAATAATAATAAGTCACATCAGATGAATGAATTCGATAAATAATCAAATGGTACCAAGAATAACAAATATTTCGAAATTGTTAATCAAACGAAAATACTCAAACTTCTCAGATTAATTTCATAAATCAGATAGATCAAAATTCAGACAGAATATAGATAACAAATGAACTTGGACCCAAACACAGTCCAAGGAACGAATGCTCTGATATCAAAATTGTCACGACCCCACCGCCGGGCCGGGGCACGCGACAAGAGAGGCACCCTCGCATCCATCCTTCGTCCCGTCAACCTACGTCGCAAACAAAAACACAAAGAAACAATATGGAATAAGCTACAAAGCTCAGTAACCGGTTATTTAACGACGCAGCTTCTCTATAATTGGCTTAATTAAACAACCATTCAAACAGACTGGATTAATCCACACAAATTCAAATCAAATTATGCATGCATATTTAACCGGCGATAGCACGTCGGTCTAGGTTATCAGTAAAACAAGTCATATAGTATTTGGAAAGTCTCTCACAGACCATTCCCACATTCACAGTACACACAATCAAATTCGAACCTCAGACCCGCTATCCCGTTAAAATATGCCTCATAATCCAATATCCAATTCAACCAAACAAAACGAAAACACAGATTATAGAGAAGTCCGGTTACCTGACAGCGATCAGTTCAGAAATCCAATTCGAATTGCAATGAATGTTCAGA
The DNA here is from genome assembly GCA_025461045.1 of Carex parvula. Taxonomy (NCBI): domain Eukaryota; kingdom Viridiplantae; phylum Streptophyta; class Magnoliopsida; order Poales; family Cyperaceae; genus Carex; species Carex parvula. Next base: position 33,860 of record JAJGRW010004707.1, on the reverse strand, counting down.
AGCAACGCGACGTAGTCAGAATTTCAATCGGACATACAATCGAATCAGAAAATTTATCAAAATATATTTCTTTCTCTTTTTCTCTCTCTCATTTCTTCTTTTCGGTTATGGCTTTCATTTTTTTTTTCATCTCATGAATTAATTAAAGGAGAGAGTTACATACGGATCAAATGAAAGGAATAAGGAGGTCGGGGATTTTACATGCAATGAGCCGCGTGGCAAAGGGGTGCCACGTTGGTATTTTTTTATGTGAATATTTACAAATTGAACCCTCAGGTATTTTGAATTCACAAGTAAGTCCTAAAATAATTTTAAATTAATAGTTAAAATTACCGGATGTTACAATGCATCTCGGCCGTTTGATATTAAACGGAGTCAATTCGACTGTCTGATTTTAACAGAGTAGTCATTTAATATTAGTGCGGATCTAATTTGCACTGATTTTAAAGTAGATTGGAAGGTCCAGATGCATTAACTCAAAAGATTCCCTTTTGAGTTAATGCAGAGGATACGAATTCGTGTGATTCATGCATCAATGAGGATACGAATTCCCTTTTGTATTTATTAAAATTATTAAAATTTATTTCCATATGATCATTTTAAATTCCTATCATGAATGGAGAAATGTCAATTATAACATACTAGCATTTTTTAAAATAATACCTGAATTATATTTATATTATTTTTATTCAGCACTTTTTTGAATAAATAGACAGATGATAAAAATGCCTTGAAATAATAGTCATTTCAAACATGTGTTGATGAATTTCTTTTACAATAAATTCTGATATTGTCCGTAAATATCAACATATTTCTACAAAGTTCGAACTAAAAAAAATCCTATTAATAGTCAAATCCTCTCATTCCAATAACACTTCTACTAAATGGGGGATCAGCAGACGACATATATAATTATAATTTTTGTGTGCAAGGCGCAAACAATTTTTTATAGAATTAATTCTTTGCAAGCTGCATACAGCTTTTTTATATTATAATAAGACAAGTGGTTTGGACAGGACTGAACGCATTAAATTTCCGATTTTTTTATTAATCAAAAATAAATAAATAAAATATCACGAATGGGGATCGATTTGGTTGGTGAAATTTTAATATCTAGGTAAACCGTGATTGATTATCTCTTTTCATGGGACGGGACAATTTATCCCGTCCCACTAATCCAAATCCGTAAACCGCTAATTTCTTCTTAGTTAATAGGTTAAGCGAGAAAAAAAAATAAAAATTCGTGAGATGGGATAATCCCATCTCACAATTTTTTTTTTTGTTTCTTCTCTTCTTAGTTAATAAGTTACAGAGAAAAAAAATGTGGGACGAGATAGATTAACCCATCTGACATTATTTTTTTTCTTAGTTAATTAGGTAAGCGGAGTTACGAATTTGGATTAGTGGGACGGGATAAATTGTCACGTCCCGTGGAACGGGATAAATGATCCCGTTTTATCTATATTTCGATTTCCAACAGAAATGCCACCCTTTTGCGATACTTTTTATTTTATTTTCGATTAATAAAAAAATCAGCATTAAAATTTCACGGAATTTCCATGATATTAATATTCTCAAAATATTTTGCAAGCGAATTTTGATTGACGAATTTGTGAATTTTAGATTTTTTTTTTTTTTGGGTATAAGATCAAGTTGAAAATTAGAAGTAAAAAAAGTTTCATGGTGTGTTTATTAATTTCACGGTTCAATTAATGTCTATTAATCAAATTATTTTCCTAGGTCAACTACTGTAGCCTCTTTGGTTAGCTTAATTATTACCTATACGCTCAATATATATACCCTCACTTTCATATTAATACTTTGTAGGAGCTAAGTTTCTGGAATTTTTTTTTTAACTTTTGCATAGTAAATTAACATTAACTTTCAACTGGAATCAAGTAGGCATTTTCGAATAATTCACCATGATCAAGTTTTTTGATGCAATATAATTATCTATATCGTTTGACAATCTTTAAGTACTTCAATTAAAAATCAAACACTTCTGGTAAAAATATTTTAAAATAATTTATAAATAAATGATGAGGTTAAATACTAATTTTACTGGTCATCAAGTGATTTGATACAATCAAAAGTGCCTATTGATTATAGTAATAATTATCAATGGATATTTAATTAACATAAAATTTAAATTTCTAAGATATATATCCAGAATTTCGAACAAAAGATGTCTCTAAATTTTTTTTATTTAGATTATTTCTGAAAGTATATTACTAACGTGAAGTTAAGAGATATGTAATCAAGATCCTATCCCATATCTTATTCAACAATTGCACCAATATTGCATTATTAAAACTTGCATCACCCTGGTACGGTTGTGCGTTCACCGCGTCGACAAAGGTACGATTGTTAAGTTTGAAGCATGTGATCGATTAATTATCTGATAGCTAGTACAGTCAGAATTGTCCTAGATTGCGTCAGGCGCGTGAATCACGTTGCTCTCTCCCAGTAGATATTATACTGAGCAAATATATCCATAGAGGCTAAGGCTACATCTTATATATGTATTTAATGTGGGGTCGTTAATGGCGCCAGACAACAGTATCAAGGCAATAAGGCTTATCAGGCCAAAATAAGACGACAAATTTCTCTCTTCTCTTCTATATCTTTCTCCCATCGCCTTACATTTTGTTTTTGTTTTTGTACTTCTACTTTTGTTTTTGTTTTTGTTTTTTTGTTTTTTGTTTGTTTTTCGTGCTTGATTATTTAGTGTTTCTAGTATGTCTCTCAATTTTTAGGCATAGATAGAGATGGTCGTTTAAGGTAGTTTTATTAACTTGTATTCAATTTTTTTTTTTATACATTCATTTGATATCTTGAAAAATATTTTTTAATGAGAAACTAAAATTATTGTATGTATTACTTTTTTTTAAATAACATGTATATCAAATTTAAGCAATATAAATACCAGTGTTCTAAATAGCGCGCTATAGCAGCGCTATAGCGCCGCTATAGCGTTTTTGGACCCCAAACGCTACGCTATGACATCAAAATGCGCTATTTGCGCTACGGCCGCTATAGCGACCGCTACAGCGCTATAGCGGTCCGCTATTCGCGCTATTTGCGCTATACAATATGGGTTTTTTTTTTTTAAAGCAATTTATATGGGTTTTAAATAAAGATAAAAAAAATCTCAAACCGAAATTGAATTTGTTGCTACTTGCTACAGATAAATCAATTTGAAATTGGGAATAGAAATTGAAATTTGAATAGAAAAAAAGTCCAAATCGAAAATAAAATTTGAATAGAAAAAAAAAATTATGTCATGAATCATGATGCTTAAGATATTTTTAATAGGAAAAATCGATAGTTTATGATATTACTATGGATATTTTGAACCGCAATTTGAACTTTGCACTGGTTCAATATGAATATTATAATTTCTTAATTACTTTGGTGTTATTTATTGTTCTATGAGACTTTAGATAATGTTGATATTTAGTACAAATATTGAATATACGAAATGTAAAAAAAAAAAACGCTATTTGGAATAGCTTCCGCTATAGCGACGCTATTCGCTATAGCTTTTTTTTTAGCCTTCCCGCTACGACGCTATAAACGCTATTTAGAACCTTGATAAATACGTAGCCTTCCATTAAATTGTAGATTTTTAATAGTAAATGGTTTTGTTGAGAATAAAAAGTCCTTGGTCTCTCCGTCTTTAATTATTTTTCAAATTTATCATCATATTAATTAATGTAAATAGTGTATGGAAAAATGAAACTTCATTTTAGGTGAACGACTAATTACTAACTAAATTTCAAGTTGACTCAAATTCGATACACATTATTTCCGAATAATAGAAAACACATCTATAACTTTAATTATTTAATTTATTCTAAATATTAAGTGTACATCATAAAAATTGAATGTAATCTAACTGAGAAGTTAATTGACTTGATTAGCAAGGAAATTATTTAATTAGTTAGAGATCCAAAACATTCCACCCTCTGACACCTGATCATTCATTAGTTTAATGTACAGATCCAAAACATTCAACGATGTATATATAGATTGGAGTCTCCTGCTCTCTATATCTTATCAAGTTATTTATCTATTGCAAACTGCATGCAATGCAGGTACTTTAATTAAATTAACTCTGATTGTCTTCTCTTACTCTCTGTATTGCCTCCTACAATTTAACTTTTTTTTTTTCCCATAACCTCCATGCGTCTGATCTTTGTCAGATGGCCTAGATATTTCTGAGTTTAAAGATTTATCATCAATCAATCTAAAAATTTCTTAAATGACATTGAAAGAAATGGAAAGAAATCAGGACCACAAGAAGACAAATTAAATAAAGTTGTAGCGAATGCGTATCTAAATAAATTTAGATTTCTATAGTAAAAAAAAATAAAAAAGATGCATAGAATCAATAGAAGACAGACTATTTAATCGGAGGTCTGATTTTCAATCCAAAATTTCATCTTTTAATCACAGTCGTTGGCGGATCAGGATATCTATGTGCTTAATATAAAAATAGAGAGAATTATTTCGCATGATTTTTTTCGTAAATAATTTTTGCATCTTTGTATTTTAATTATAAAGGCCTAGTTGTTTGTTGATGTTGTAGTATTTAAATAATTCTAATTGTTTCTACGCAGGAAATTAAGAGGAAATTAAGAGTTTGGTTTTCGTAATCATGGTTTTAAAGAATTCTTGCTGACATTTTGATATTTATCGTACAACAAATAAAAAAAATGTCTCTGAATTATGAAAAAAAAATCTGTTGCCACGTTTTGGCATGATGACGCAATATCAATAAAAAAGTGCTTTTATTTTTCTTATTCTAAATGTTAGCTTTCTATTGATTAATTTAGAACTTGCTTAATTATTAGTTTATAATTTATTTCATGAAGTAAAACAACAATCGTTTTCCCGTTCACTACATTTCTATAACTTTTTAAGAATGTATCTATAAGAAAAATGATAAATTCGCTACAAAGCAAATATTAAATTAAAATTAGATGATTTATTAATTGCAGAACTAAAATGAAAATAAAATAATTTTGCTTATGTAATACATATACTCATGTGCACTTTGATTTTGCAAGGATCGTACATATCTTGATTCAAATCAACCGTAGTTTAAATTATATATATACTAAGGTTGAGTACATCACATCGATCGATAAGCTTTTAATGAGTTCATTTTGCTGATTCATCCATGCAAATTTTTTGCTGAAAAATTAATTTTTATCGAGTACATGACTAGCTAGCCAGCTAGAATTATTGAATTCTTGTCTACAAGAGTTTCCATATAAATGGAATATTTTTAACCTAATTAAGAGGGTTACGACTTATAAGTAATTAATTAATGTATGCACCACATACGCAGCAATTCTTTATTTCAAGGTTTTATTTGCGACGGAAAAATTAGAAACTCTGTTTCTTTCAACTTTGACAATGAACTTCTTTTACGAACAAAAAAATTACTTCCAGATAGATGTGAACAAGAAAATTACTTTCAGATAGATGTCCAAACTAAAGTTTACTGCAGAAACCAGCAATTAGGCGAGATACATGTTGGGCAAACTATTTTGAACTATGCATTTGGCGAAAAATATTTATTATTAATTATTTATTTTATTGTGCTTGCCCACGGACTTCGTAACTTTGTATTCCAAATTCACTACAACAAAACAGGTCTTCAGCGACCGGCATCAGCGACCGGTTTGGTCGCCGGTCGCTGAAGACCCCCCTCTCCATAAAAAAATAAAAATAAATTGTTTTCACCGACGACCCCTTCAGCGACCGATTGGCCCCGGTCGCTGAAGGGTGTCCCTAAAAAACCCGCACCATTCCTTCTCTCTGTCTCCTCTCTCCCGCATTTTTGGTTAGCCAAAAAATAAAAAATAAAATCACGCCAATCCAGAGGTCTCGCCGCCCGAACCCCCGCCGCCTGCGTGACCCCCGTCACTGGAAGACCCCGACCCCGACCCGACCCCGTCCCCGACCCGATCGCTGCTGGAAGACCCGACCCCGTCAGTAAGTAATCATCTAGTTTGTTTCTTATGAGCCTAGTCAAATATTTGATAAGTCCAATTTAATGCCATGTGAGAATTTGGATGGAAACTATCAAAATCAAAAGAAAGCAGAAGGGGTAGTAGAACGTCGGGGTAGTAGAAGCTTGCGGATATTGTCCAATTATTGTCCAATTATTTCGATGTAGTAGAAAGTCGGGTAGTAGAAACTATCAAAACCAATTTAATGCCATGGCAGAATTGATTAGGGGATACAAAAGTATAGTATTATATTTATTAGGGGAGTCACTAACCAATAAACCATTACATTGATTGTCATCTCAATTGCTGTTTATCATCTCAATAATCATAAAATTATATAATAAATATTGGTTACCATTACCAACTTGAAAAATAAAATATATACTTTCTTTATTTCTTTATTTTAATGAATGAATTGTAACATCACTTTATTTGTTATTTGTAAATTTAATTTAATCGGCAACATAATTATATATATAATCAATGTAATGGTTTATTGGTTAGTGACTCTCCTAATAAATACTTGTTTTAATCCATATCTTGTGTAGGAAGCTTATCTAGTCTTTCCTTAAATTATTTTGAAAACAGAACAACTATGAGGAGTACTTGAAATTGAAGTCACGAGTTGAAGTTCTACAAAGTTCAAAAAGGTTCTGACTTTTTTGCACTGATTTCCTACTTTGTTGTATTTTCTAATATCTACAATATACATTCAATTATCAAGATGCATCAGCCATTGTCAAGTTTATATAGCTTATTCCCAACTTAACGTTTCATCCTTAATCCAAGCCCATTAATTTTATTTATAACATGGCCGTTTCAAAGCAGGAAATGCATAGCTTTTGATACAATTTTTACAATATAACAAAATGCATAGCTATACCTAGGGGTGTTCATCGGTTCGGTTCGGTTGAAACCGAACCGAACTAGGCAAACCAAAGTTATAATTCGGTTTCAAAAATAAAACCGAACCGAACAGATTTAGCATTGCAACCGAACTGAACTGAACCAAAGTTTTATTTCGGTTTGTTCGGTTCAAACCGAAATATATTAATTTTTTAAAAATATGAAATGTTTGGTTGAAAACAATTTTTAATCTTAACACCTTACCTTTTCACTCTTTAATTTAGAAATAGAAACATAATATGGCAGGATTTATGTAGACATTGTAATGAACATAAGTATCATTGTTAGCCTAAAAAAAATCTATTAGCTACTTAACATAATTAGCTACAAACTAGTATGAATTATATCTCAAATCTACAATGTATTGGAAATTAAATTTAATTATGTCTTGTAACGACAGTCCGATGCTGGAACATTTAGTATGCCTTTTAGGTTTATACCTGTTCAAAACTAATCCGATAGGGATAAATTTTGAATAGTCTCCGTTTTGGGACTGCTCTTTGAATGCTTTGTCTCATTTAGGATGTGAAGAAATGTATGTGGATCTAGTATTTAAGAAAAATTTGGTATCATTTTCCCTTGTTGTTCCTACGAGTACGTATTGAATTACATATCCAAAATGATGTGTTTCTAACGCGTACTCGGGGAACTAAGGGGAAATACTGCCGAATTTTTCTTAAATACTAAATCCACATACATTTCATCACTACTGAGACATAGCATTCGAAGAGTGGGATAGGATTGTACACCGGCCCTGTATAAAGCCCCAAAAGACTAATGAGTTTGGACTCATTAATATTTAATGACGTTATTTCATTGAAGTGTGAAAATAGTAAGCAATGCATAACTTTAAGTTTAGTTTTGACCTCATATGCATTTTATTTTATTTAGCACTAATCAAGACAAGGCAAGGCAAGGGAAGGGAAGGGAAGCGTCCTCTCTCTCTCTCTCTAGTACGTACGTTTAAATTCATAGCTTATGTAGATGCCGCTTGTATAGTTGTATACAAGTCCTGTTCCATGCATGGATGATGCAACACTTGATTTGATTTTGTGTTTCTTCCATGACTTGCTTTAGAGGGTCCGTTATCAATTGATGATATCTGGAGGGTCTAAAGTATAGATCTGGATTTTTTGTTTGAGCCAAAGTTTTAGTGAGAATGCTGAAGTCATCTATTAAGTAATGAGCCAAAGTTTTAGTGAGAATGCTGAAGTCATCTATTAAGTAATGAGCCAAGTCTTTTCGTTGATGGGGCCGATCCTGAGGAAGTAACAGTAGACGACTTAAGTAATGAACCGAAAAGTAAAAAAAGGTCAAGAAAAAAACAACACCAAATGAGAAATTACTTTTAATTTATTTGTAAATAGAAAAAATATTTAAGTAATGTATTATTTTTGTTGGAATTGTTTGTAAAACTAATTTTTTTATAAACTTTATTGCAGGTATGTCGAGCAGAAAGCGTAAGGAGAAGGAGGCATCATCCAGTGGATCCAAGCACCATCCGCACGGTCGAAATGCATACATTCAGCCGCCACAAAGGCCGGAGGACAGACCAGTGACTCGTCGGGTCGGTTATAGGTACATTAATTTGTTGTGCATTTCTGAGTATGTAGCATTATCCATTTGTAGTTGTTTTAAAACTAATTTTATTTGTAGATCTTTTGCTGAAGATTTGTTGGAAGCGACAAAAAATGCCAACAAAATAATCTCACAATGCGGATGTTTTCACAATCCTGCGGAAACTAGATTACCCACTATTGTCGTGTGCACGAAATTTGATGACTATCCTGAGGAAGTAAAAAAAGAGGTCAAGGCCGAGTTTTTGGTGAGTAAAATCTCATTTTTAAAATTGGCAACCTACTGTTTCTCTTTTTAAGCTAACCAACGACTTTTTAATGATGCATGCAGAAGCACTTTCAGTTTCCCCCAGGTGAAGACATGGATCTGGCATGGAAGACCTTCGCCAGCATAGCCAACAAAGCTCTCCAAAACCTGCTTAACAAGTGCAGAGACGAAGCGAAAGATAGGTATGGAGATAGCATTCTGGAGTGGAAGGACCGAGGGGTGCCAAGCACATATGATTGGATAACGGCGAATAACTGGCCCAAATTGTGCGACTATTGGTGCACCGAAGAGTTTGCTAGGCGGAGCGAGCAGAATCAACAAAATAGGGCCTCATCTAGAGAGGGTTCCTTTGCAACCACGGGCTCAGTGAACATGCTGGTTCACAAACAAAGATTCGTAAGATGTTTTATTTCATCAAAACAATTAATTTCAATTTCAGTTTACTCGAACTAACCTTGATAATTTTATTTGTGTTCAAATATTTATTCATAATAGGAGAATGAAAACCAGCGCGAGCCTAAGTGGTCTGACGAGTTGTTCACACCGACACATACCAGCAAGAAGACAGGGCAATTTATTTCCGCGAGGGCGAAAATGGCACAGGTAATAGAACATAACAATCTTATATTAATATTCATTCTTTGTTGTACTTACTTTATTTTTGTTTTATTTTATAAATTTTGCAGGAAGACTACGATCGGGATATGAGCACAAAATATGGGCTCGATCGGTGCCCTCTGGCCTGCTTTTGACGTAGACATCTAGTACGCCAACACAGACAATAATACTCACGGCGATAACTATGGACTCGTTACTCTAGGTAAGATACACATACTTAAAATTGTAAATTTGTATTTAAATTTTGTAACGTAATATTAATTATCTTTGATTTAATGTTTCAGGCAAGACGAGATCGATGTATCGTCCAAGTGGATCCCAGATGTCTTCTTCGCAATCGCAATCGTAATCGCAATCATATTCTTCGGCACCGCCTCCTCTTAGGCAAGAAGACATAAATGTGATTTCAAGTCAGGTGTTGGGCGTGCTTCAACCTCTGCTCAACCAATTCATGGAGGAGTTGAGGCGTAGCGTGAGACGTTCTTCGTCTCATCAGGTACGAAATCAGATTTTTGGGTATGTTTCAATTTAATAAGGACACCAAGTATGTCAAATCAATTAACGGAACAGTAAACTCCTAAAAATTATAAACCCTAAATAGTAAACTCTTAACATTAAATCCTAAAAATTTTAGTTATATTCTCAAAGGGAGGTTCTAGCTCGCACCATCTCGATGCTCAAGATGACAGCGGGGATGATATCGGAGATGACTAGTTTTAGAATATTTTGATTTGTATGTCGTACTTTAGATATTTGATATTTGATGTTTATGTAGTACTTTACATATTTCATGTTTATGTCGTTTTGTGAATTGCTTGGTACGTACCAATTAAAATTGTTTTTGAATTCTTTTTAAATTGCTTGGTGCTTGGTACGTTTCGTACCAGTATTTTATATTGTATATTTGAATTGCTTGTGAATTGTATATTTGAATTCCTTTTAAATTGCTTGGTGCTTGGTACGTTTTGTACCAATTGGGGAAAAGAAAAATAACAAAAAAAATACCAAAAAAAAAATCACCCTTCTGCGACCGATTCTGGGTCCATCAGCGACCGGCCAATCGGTCTCTGATGGTCTTCCGCCATGTCAGCATACAGTATCAGCGACATATTTCATCGGTCGCTATAGGGTCATCTGTGACCAGCGCCTGACCCTTCTGCGACCGGTGACGTCAGCGGGGTGGTCATCAACGACGGAGCAACTGCGACCGAGGCTTCTGCAACCGATTTCGGTCATCTGCGACTAGCACATTCTTCTGCGACCGGCGCCATAACCTTCTGTGACCGATTTGGCCGGTCGCAGAAGGATCCGCTGCTGTAGTAAAAAGAAAGAAAATTGGTCTAAAATTAAAAACGAAAATTATTTATGAATAATTAATCTCAACAAGTACATTGATTACACAAAAAATATGAGCAAAAAAAAAATGAAAAATACAAACAAAAGAAATCGAACCAATAGTTTACCATATCTATTCACCCACCTTGAAAAATGCCTTCAATTCAATTATATGTTTAACATCCCAGTTCAATGTTTACCAACTCCATACATATATAAAGAATAGCTTCATAATCACAGCTTTAATTTAGCTGTTGTAATGTTGTTTATTTAATGCAAACCACTTGGTAGCAACTACCAAGCTTTCAAAAATAAATAAAATAAATAACAGCTTTAATTAATTAGTCTTTGATCTGTGAGAGCAACAAATTGGCATGGTGTTGCACCACCTTCCATGCATCCCGGACATGGAATTCCTCGGTCAGAGTAGCCCCCGCTGCGAAGCGGATCACGTAAATTCCTCCTATCACAGCGTGCGTCATGTAAATTTTCCCCGAAGCATTAATCATCTCTAGAAGCCTCTTGTTTATCTCGTTGTTAATACCATCTACTTCATCACCACCATCTATCTCATCAGATGAATATACCAGGCGGAAGCATACTGTGGCGAAGTACCTGTAATGAACCACGGCCAGTTCATGTAAGATTACGCACCAAACAAGGTTTATAAAATAATAATATAATACAAGTGCTACTATATATGCAACTTCTAAAGTCTAAACATAAATTTGTCCTTTTATTCATTGTTTCCTATTGCACACTTTATGCATGCAGTTACATACTATATCTGGTATCCTAAATGAGGTGAAACCTTGGAGCACATTAACAGGATAAATAAGATATTTGTCACTATATATGTTACTGTTGAATTTGTATGAATTCTGAGGAGATAAACTATCTTATTATTGAATTTCAAGTTACAAGCTCTTTTATGCTACAAGAAAAATATTACCGTTATCTCTATTCTATTTTTGGTACCTATACAGTAGAGTACCGTTTATTTTCTTTCTCTAAATAGAATTTCCTATTTGATCTAATTCTAGCTCTTTGATCAATGATGAACATCTGAGATCAATCCTACTCTATTTCTTCTATAATTTTAACACTCCCTCTCAAGCTAGGAATGTATATATTGTACAACCCTAGCTTGCTTGTAATGTTGTTGAATTGTTTTGGATCCAACCCTTTGGTAAAGACATCCGATAATTGTTCATTGCTTTATATATACGGTGTCTCTATTTCTTTGGCTTGGACTTTTTCTCTCACAAAATGGCAATCTACTTCTATGTGCTTGGTCCGTTCATGGAACACCGGATTTAATGCGATGTGTTGTGCGTAGTTATTGTCGCAATACATTTTCATGGGTTGGTTGAATTCGATGCCCATATCCTTGAGAAGTTGTTTGAGCCACACTAATTCACTTGTGGTTGATGCCATGGCTCGATACTCCGCCTCAGCACTAGATCGTGCCACGACGTTTTGTTTCTTGCTTTTCCATGTGACTAAATTTATGTCTACAAATGTGCAAAAGCCGGTAGTAGACTTCCTATCAAAACTCCCGGCCCAATTTGCATCAGAATAGCCACATATGACATTAGAATTATTGTTTTTCATTAATATTCCTTTACCGGGTGTTTTCTTTAGATACCTCAAAATTTTATTTATGGCCTCTAAGTGTGGTGTTCTAGGTGAATGCATAAATTTACTAACTTGGCTTACCGAAAAAGAAATATCCGGACGGGTTACGGTAAGATAAATTAATTTTTCTACAATTCTTTGAAATTGGTTTATATCCTCTAACAATTCACCATCTTCACTATTTAATTTACATTTGCTATCAAAGGGTGTGGAGGCCGGTTTGCAACCTAATTTTCCGGTTTCTTCTAAGAGGTCTAAAATATACTTTCTTTATGAAATAAAGAGTCCTAACTTTCAGTAAGCTACTTCTATTCCTAAGAAGTATTTTAGGTATCCAAGGTCCTTGATATCAAATTTCTTCTTCAATTGGCATTTGATTTTTTTGATTTCATTTATGTTGTTTCCGGTAATTATAATGTCATCGACATATACCAAAATGATGGTAGTGTGTTTACCATTAATTTTTGTGAACAGAGAATGGTCCGAACTACTAATTTTAAAATTACATAAAATTAAATAAGAGCTAAGCTTGCCATTCCATGCTCGAGGAGATTGCTTCAATTCATAAATTGACTTATTTAACCTACACACTAGGTTAGAATTGTTTTCCAATTTATATTCCGGGAGTAGATTCATATATACTTCTTCTTCAAGTGTTCCTTGAATAAAAACGTTCTTCACATCCATTTGGTATAAATTTCAATTATTGTTTACCGCAATGAAAAATAAAATTCTAACGGTATTCATTTTGGCCACCGGTGCAAAGGTTTCATTGTAATCAATTCCGTATGTTTGGGTATAGTCTTTTGCAACTAACCTTGCCTTATACCGTTCTATGGTACCATTGTTATTGTACTTAAGTTTATAAACCCATTTACACCCTACCGATTTTTTTAACTTTGGTAATTGTACAATTACCCAAGTTTTATTTTTTTCTAGAGCTTCTAGCTCTTCTTTCATGGCTTGACACCATACCGGATTTGTAATAGCCTCTTACACTAGTGGAAAATGTGCAAACAGTATCGCCTCATCAGGATCGGTTAAAATAAAACACTGACGCTAATACCTTTGGGATCGGGCAAACACGATAACCGCTCGTGATTGTTAAGTATTAACATCGGTTACAGGTTTAACCGATGTAGATAATGTGTATCAGGATCGGTTTACCTATACACCGATCCAGCTAATAAACAAGATCGGTAAAAAACACACCGATCTTGATTGTCAAGTATCCTGAACGGTTTTTTTTATTAACCGATGCTGACAGTTAACATTCAAAATCGGCTAAATAGATAACCGATCCTGTAAAAAAATTTCAGAATAGAAGAAACAAATGACTTTTTTGATTCCATAGAATAAGATTCAAATTTTTTCGATTCCATATAAGAAACATATGATTTTTTCGAACTTTTCATCGGACTCTTGCTTTTTTTTGAAGGTCCTTATCCTTCATTCAACTCTTGAACATGAAATATAATTTATTTAATTTCTTTTTTTCATATTAAGTTCAGTAAACTCTGATGGCAACAGCAGAGAAGAACCACCGACTTGTGTAGACCCCCTTGTCCCCTCTTCCAGACCTAAATTTGGTGAAAGAAATGAGCGTCAATTTGTCCAGATTTGGCATTTTCAATATAAATCCATATAGTAAGCAGAAAAAATAAAAATTTGAAGAAATAATCGTTTTTTGCTTTAAAAAAATCAAAAAGTTGCAGATAAGCCATTCAGGATCGGTGTTTTAAGATCACCGATTCCGATGATTATCACGATCGGTGTTTAAGAATAACCGATCTTCATGGTTTCCAGGATCGGTGAAAACTTAAAAAACCGATCCTGATGAATGTCTTTCTGCCATTTTTTTTCCTTTTCAGGCAGATATAGATATATATGTATATTGAAAATCATATAATTTCTTATCCACACCAATTATTCAAGCAACTCATTTGTGATTGACACCCATTATTCACACATGACATACAAATATGCCAAACAAATCATAATTTAATCAAGCATCACACAACCATAAATAAAAACAACCATAATATCAATAATAAGGTAACTTGCTTAGTTAGATCATATAGATCTCAAAATGACAAGTTCATATCCAAAAGAAGTAAATTAACAAATTCATACCATATATAAGAAGTTAGATCATATAGATCTCAAAATAAACTTAATTAATTAGTTGCAAAAAAAAATAAACTTAGTCTTCAAGAGGGCCGTCGATGCATGTTGGGCAACTCCATTCGACAAGTCGGAGGTCCTTGTTCTTCTTGACCTCCTCGCCAACACATTCCGGATGAAATGTGTTGCGACATGTCTCACAACGGAGCACGGCATCCTCCTTGGCCAACAAGAGGCACTCGAAGCACTCCACCATCTCAGCAAAGGTTGGAAGAGCATTCACCTCGAGCTCAACTTCTTCACCCTCACTGTCCTCATCACCGTCACTATCCGGATCGAGGTAAGGATTTGAATCGAGAATGCACTCAGCTAGGAGTGCCAAGGCCGGGTCATCACTGTGGAAGAACTCTTTCAACTCTCGCTTGGTGAAGTGCTGTGCAAAGTCATCGCCCTTGCAGCTGGTTATGAACCGACGGCGAGGAGGCATTTCTAATACGAGAAAATACACGTACAACGTAAAAAATAATAAAAACAAAGTGATCAAAGAAAGGAAGGACATTAAAACCTTGAAAAAGTGATCGGCGAGTGTTGAAGGAGAGAAAATGGCAGATTTTTGAATTGAAGTTGAAAGGTTTGAGTGTGAAGAGGGGAAGAGGGGAAGGCGCCTCATTTTACGTGCCACCTTTACGTATCAGGATCGGTTATTAATAATACACCGATCCTGTGTGTGTACTACCGGCGTCGGTTTCAAATAAAAGACCGATCGAGATAGAATCGGGATCGGTGCACCATAATTAACCGATCCTGAGATTAGTTTTGCATTTAATATCCATCCACCATAATGGACGATTTAATTAAATTCTCAGACTTCAAAATAGCTTTTTAATTATGACAAAAAGTAGAAAAACGTCCTAGACGATTTGTAAAACGTCCTGACGATTTAATGTTAAAATCCAAATTTAAAACCAAAATTTTCATCTTCAAATGTCCAGAAGAAATCGTTGTGAGACGTTTTATAATCGTCCCTGACGTTTTCGGCTCCTCTTCGACCCCTGCGAACCGACTCTTCCTCTCTTCTTCTTTTCTCTTCTTCTCTCCGCCACCCTAGCCCTTCAATCTCTACTACAACCACCACAAACCACCAAATCACTTATTTTAAAGTGATTTCTCCTCTCCTCTCAACCCTCCTTCCATTTCTCCTCTTAAAATCAAGGTTTTCTCCCTCCTTCTCTCTCTCCACCAAAATCCTAAATCTCGCCACCTTTTCAAATCCGGCAATCCGACCGTTCAATCGACGATCCGTCTTCATCATTGCACTTCTTGAGTCGTTCTCTTCACGGATTTGTACTTCAATATTCAATCGGTAATTTTCAATTTCTCTCTTCTATCAATGGCACCAAAACTCTCCAAATTGAATATCCTTCGAAAGAAGAGGTCTCGCAACGATGCGGGTCAATCTAGTGCCACTGAGATTGAACAGGATACCAATATTTATCGATCCAACACCTATTTATTTAGAAATCCAATTGCTCACACCAATTTCATGGGTCAATTTTCGGATCGAAAATTATCGAATTGTTATTATTTCAACAAGGCCTCGGTTACCTTCTCATTTCCCGAGGATGACAAAATTATCGGGTTTATCCGTCATTGGCCTTGGGAAAATTTGATCACGTGTGATGAACCCTATAGTGAGATGATTACCAAATCCTTTTATTGCAATCTCACTTTCTCCGAAGACCCATTTCTTGTCAAGTCCTATGTTTGTGGCCGAGAAATCATGGTGTAAAAGTACCATCTGGATATTCTTCAAATTTTAAGAACCTGGTTTCACTGGAGGGATTAAAATTGATAGGTATGAAGTCCCACGACTGTCATGTTTTACTGACACAGCTTCTTCCTGTTGCAATTCGGGACATATTGCCACCGTGCGTTAGACAGACGATCACAAAGCTTTGTTTTTTCTTCAACGCCATTTGTAGCAAAGTAAATGATCCTGATACGTTAGATGCTTTGCAGAAGGAGGTTGTCGTCACTCTCTGTCACCTTGAAATGTATTTTCCGCCGTCTTTTTTTGATATAATGGTTCATTTAATTGTTCATCTAGTTAGAGAAATTAAGATGTGTGGGCCTGTTTTCTTGCGGTACATGTATCCGTTTGAGAGATACATGGGATTGTTAAAGGGATATGTGAGGAACCGATATCGTCCTGAGGGCAGCATTGTAAGAGCATATGCTGCCGAAGAGGTGATTGAGTATTGTACTAATTATCTGGATGATTTAAAAGCCATCGGCATCCCTAAACCTCGGCACGGCGGAAGACTTCACGGGGTAGGCACCTTGGGATCGAAATTAATCGTGCCCTTACATACAACGATGACCCTAGCACATTTACATGTTTTGCAGCACCTCACCGACGTTCATCCTTATTTGGACGAGCACATGACTTTCTTGCGTCAACAGAATCCTAGGAAATCCGATAAGTGGTTGATTGGAGAACACAATGAAAAGTTCGAAGGATGGTTTACACGTAGAGTCATGAAAGCTCCGGAGGGAGAAAACATTAAAGAAGTTGTCAAAATGTTGGCTCTCGGTCCAGTCCATGTCGTGAAAACCTTCCAAGGATTTGACATCAACGGGTATACATTTTACACAAGAAGTCAAGATTTGAAGAGTACCGTGCAAAACAGCGGAGTGACTGTGGTAGCCGTGTCGAGTGATTTTTCAGGAGCTAAAGGTGCCGGACCATCGCATGCCTCGATGTCGTATTACGGGTTTATCGAAGAAATTTGGGAGCTAGATTACAGAAAATTTAAGATCCCGATATTTCAGTGTAAATGGGTCGA
Organism: Carex parvula; assembly: GCA_025461045.1. Classification (NCBI taxonomy): domain Eukaryota; kingdom Viridiplantae; phylum Streptophyta; class Magnoliopsida; order Poales; family Cyperaceae; genus Carex; species Carex parvula. Next base: position 16,525 of record JAJGRW010004707.1, on the reverse strand, counting down.
CAACCGTAAGGGCGTTAAAGTTGACAACGATGGTTTCATTTTGGTGGATTTCAATAAGGTTGGATACAAGGATGATCCATTTATACTTGCAAGACAAGCCACACAAGTGTTCTACATAACTGATCCGGCCGATCGTTTAAGACATGTTGTCCTCTCCGAGAAAAGACGTATTGTCGGGATTGATAATGTAGACGACGAAGAAGCGTACGATCATTTTGATGATATACCTCCTTTTTCCACTGGCATGGCATCTTTACCAACTGTCGTGGATAATGAAACAAGTCACATGCGCAACGATCATAATGAAGGAGAATGGATTGAATAAATTTGATATTCAATGTTTTATTGGTATGTCATATCTAGACTTTTTTAATCTTTTCCGACTTGAAAAAAAACTTCAATGTTCCTGACTTAATGAGTTTATTAATTTTTTTCCAGGAGGCATTATAATTACTTGACTATGGGGGTTGCATGCAAGGTGTCATAAATATTTAGACTTTTTTGTGTTATTATTGTGTTGTTTAGTAAATTATTGTGTTATTTAGTAAATTTTGAATTATACAAATGTGATGCTAATCATGTAAATGTAAATTATGTGAATGTATATTTGATGCATTACATAAATCCATTGAAATTATGTAAACAGTGATTTAGTTTTTCAAAGTACTGGATTAAATATGTATGCATCAGGATCGGTTATTAAGTTAACCGAACTTGATCACAGTACGCAGGATCGGTTTTTTAACAAAAAACCGATCATGATGATATATTTTCGCGGTGATTTAATTTGGCGCCTCTCTGGCTACTTAGCGAAAATTGGTCTCCTGAATTCATTTTCAAAACTCGATCTGAGCTCACTGATCCCTCTCTCTCTCGCTAATCTCTCTCTCTCGGGAGCACTACGCCTCCCTCGGTGCACTCCGCCTCTCTCGGTGCTAACACCGCCTCTCTCGGTGCTAACACCGTCCTCTCTCGTATTCTTACGGTGCTCACGCCGCCGCCTCTCCGCCGCCTCTCTCGCCGCGCATTCTCTCCCCGGCACCTCCAGTGCCGGTGCTATCGGTGGTGCTTCCATCTCTCTCGGACTAATTTCGCACTAATTTCGGGTAAATGCTCAAACACCTTTTAACTGGTACCTTTAACTGGTACCTTGAGTTCACCTCTGGTACCGGACTAATTTAACTGGTACCTTGAGTTCACCTTTTAACTGGTACCTTTTAACTAATTTAACTGGACTAATTTCGCACTAATTTCACTGTGTTGCTGTTGCTGGTACCGGACTTGGTTTTCATAGTTTATATTGTTCAAAGTTGTATTGTTCAAAGTTATATTGGGATCAAGGTTTACATTCTTCAAAGTAATATGCTTCCCCAAGTTTAGAAAATTCACATGTTGCTCCAGTTTTGAAAAAACAGCACGAATACACATGCTGCTCCAGTTTTGAATATTCAAAAAGAATAGCAGAAAAATCCAAATAAATCAAATTTTCACTCTAAATTGGTTGTTTTTTTATTCTCTATCTAACCGTTCAGATGGCTAGTGGTGCTGGTGAGGCTAGTGGTGCTAGTGAGGCTAGTGGTGCTGGTCATCGAGCTGCTCCTATCATGCCTAGTGGTGCTGGTGAGGCTAGTGGTGCTGGTGAGGCTAGTGGTGGCGGTAGCGAGCGCGCCTCGGGTGAGAAGCGAGTAAGAGGGCCTTCCCAACTTGCTACCGTCGTTAATCAGACCGGCAAGCATGTTGAATTTGATGCATTTGGGAGGCCTATTATTAATAGGCAAACCACTAAATACCCCTCGTACCTTGGGATATTGGTAAGAAGGAACGTTCCTATAACGTGCCTAGAGTGGTCTCAGGTAGAAGACGACGTGAAGGAAAAGATATGGAACCAAATCCAGGTAAATAACATGGTCCTAAGCTCACAAGCTAGCAAAGTTGAATTTAACTCACGTAAACCTTGATTTCTGTTTGTTTGGCAGATGGACTGGAATATTGATGGTGATGATCAATATTTGAAGAAGAAGATAATACAAAAAATGGCAGAAATGCACCGAAAGTACAGAGTAGCTCTGACTAAGCACGTCAACGCAGGTACAAAACATTCTAAAACGTCCCGGACGATTGTCAAAACGTCTGGACGATTTAATTAAATTCTCAGACTTCAAAATAGCTTTTTAATTATGACAAAAAGTACAAAAACGTCCTAGACGATTTGTAAAACGTCCAGACGATTTAATGTTAAAATCAAAATTCAAAACCAAAATTTTCATCTTCAAATGTCCAGAAGAAATCGTTGTGAGACGTTTTATAATCATCCTAGACGTTTTCGGCGCCTCTTCGACCCCTGCGAACCGACTCTTCCTCTCTTCTTCTTTTCTCTTCTTCTCTCCGCCACCCTAGCCCTTCAATCTCTACTACAACCACCACAAACCATGCAAGAGAAGTACAGAGTAGCTCTGACTAAGCACGTCAATGCAGGTACGACGCCCGACCTTGAGAAGCTCTCGATCACACAAGAAGCTTGGGATGCCTTTGTCGAGTCCCGCCGGTCGGATGAATTCAAGGTCACTTTTTTTAACTATAAACGTTCAATGAACCTAATTGTTTAATTGTTCAACGATTTTCATAACTCGTAATTGTTTCTTTGGGTAAATTGCAGAATAAAAGCAATAAGGGGAAGGAGAATCAGTCCAAGAACAAGTATAAACATTACCTGGGATCCAGAGGGTACAGCGGTGAGAAATTCCAGAATAGGCTCAAAGAAGCATTCCAGAAAATTGCAAACGATAAAGCAGTAAGTAGTGATCCGTCTACCCAGGGGTCAACTACTATACTGTCACAGGAGCAGTTTCTTGATATGTCTGTTCAGTATAGGCATGTCTCGTGGACACTAGGACACACGAAGCAGACAGCCGATGGCGAGGAACTTCTTTATCCTAACCCGGACACAGAAGCAATCGTCAAGACTATTGTGAGGATTTAGATATTTTCATTCCTTGAAATTCAACTCTAATTTATTATGTGATAACAGGTTGCCATTGTCATTTCAGGAAGAACAACAGGAGGCTTTCAACAAAGGCTTGTTGCCCGTCGATCGTTACGACGATGTTCTAGGAAAATCCCTGCCGAATCCGGAACATGCTGGGAGGGTGAGAGGCCTTGGAGCTCTGGTGCGTATTAAAAAGGCATATCAGGGAAGCGGAAAAAGGAGGAGACACGTGCTTTCTGGGTCTGGCGCGGACATTGAAGATAGGATACAGAGAGAAGTGGCGGCGAGAGTACAAGTTGCAGAGGATAGAATAAAGGAAGAAATGGAGGAGAAATTGAGAGGAATGTTAGCGGAGCAAATGGCAACATTGATGGGCGGAATACTCGCAGAAAGCCCAACAGCCGCTCACAGCCCAACAGCCGTTCAGAGCAGCTGCCAGTCAGTTGGACCACGGACTTCCCTCTTTTTCTCGATGGAGGTAATGCAAATAAATACATATTTTTCCATTCAAATAAAAATAATAATTCTATTACGTACATGCCTTAGTTTTATACATATTATTCCTTCGAATGAATTTTTGTAGCATGTACAGCCGTCGCAACGAGTATGCAGACTTCTCATGCATCGAGATGGGAAGAAGGTTGAAGTGGCTTCGGGGACAATTAATGTTCCAGTAAATCCTGGAGAGACCATTCACACGAGGCCTCTACCACCTGACCATGCAAGGGTAATGGTGGATGCAGTGGTCCCGGGTGAAGAAGACACCCCTCTACCTGTACCACATGAAGACATGCCAACCATCATCTCAGCCGTTGGCAGCTCCACCGCATGGCCGATAGTTATGATAAATATTGATCAGGTAAAAAATGCATATTATTATTACAACTACTTATAGTTATAAATTTGTATCTATATGGTAGAGTTTTAGTTGATGGTATTATCTTAATTGCAGGAACCACCCAATGTTCGTACTGGTGGGGATGTGGTACAAACTGAAACAAACATGTTTGGTGGTATCGATTTTGTCCGTTTTCGACAGTCTTGTACCCATCTGCGTGATCGGTTCTTGAGCCAACCTAACAAAGCATTTCACGTCAACCAGCCACCTGACCTTTTCCATCATGAAGAACCCCTGGTAGTCAATGCAGATGATTTTTTGACGTTGGTTAAACCAAAGGAGTGGCTCACCAGACCGATTATTCAGATCTTCATGATGTGAGTTAACATTCGTAATAATGGTAGAATGTAGTACTTTTAATCCAAAATGAAAAAATCGAGATCACCTGTATGCCTTTTTTTGCAGGTATCTGCAGAAATACAACAAGGAGGAACATCGAGAAGATGAGCGTGTTGGTTTCATGGACCCCATGAAAACCAATTTACACTTGTTGGAGGGTGGTGCCCAATCAATAGAATACGTTGAGAAATACTTAAAGGATGTACTGAGAGAAAACCGGAGGAAGAAACTGATATTCATACCGTATCATCAGAAGTTAGTGCTATATATACATTCTAATTTTATTAAGTTTCTTTCATTTCGTATAAATTATAGAATGTGAGATGATACAAAACCTAATTTTCAGAACACATTGGCTCTTGGTCGTGCTTATGCCAAGCGAGAGTGAGGTATACGTGTTCAATTCTCTCAGTGTTTATTGTTCCGGTAAGACCGTTGGTAAGAAATCGGTTCCACATCACCCGAAGATCATCGATGCGCTCAAAATGTATGCTTTCCAAACTTTCATTTGTCAAATCTATAGATTTCCATTAATATTTTTCTTAGAATTGGTAGTATTTTTTTCAACAGGGCCTACCAATTGGACCAGATGATTGGAGGAATTGGAAAAGGCTCTAATTTGAAGATTAATTATTGCAGGGTAAGTACTTATTTTTAAACTTCTCTTATTGTTTGTAAATTGCTAAGTTGGTGATGTTAAACGAGGGACTTAGATGTAAAAAATGGTGAAATTTGGTTATGATATGATTATAGGGACCTAGCTGCAAATTAAAATTGGTCAAAATCTATATGTGCAAAAATTGTTTAATTTTTTTAACTATCTTGATGTGTAATGTAGTGCCCACAACAAAATGGAGGTTGGGAATGTGGATATTATGTCATGATGTTCATGCACGACATAATACATCGCTTCCTCCGTGATTTTCCGAAAATGAAGGTATATATACATTTATATATTTTCCAAAAGTAAGCATAGTTGCTTCAAATATAATTAAGTACATATTTAATTGTGTTCTTATATCATTTAAAAAATGCAGGACTTTCCCACTAAGTACCCGGTTTACAGAATGGACGAGATTCGCAACTCGTGGTGTAACTTTTTCTTAAAGGAGGTAATCATTCAAAAAAGTAAAACAATTTAGAATGTGATAATTTGTAATAATTTAGGAGCTTAATAATTCTAAGATATGGTGTATGGATTTAGGAGCTTAATAATTTAGGATGTGATACTTTTCTAATAATTTAGGATGTGTATCGATTTGTGGTGATTCCTAATGCATGTGATATCCTATATAGGCCAGCAAAATATACTGAAAGCTAGCCAAATATAAAATAAATTTTTTTAAAACACAGTAAAAAATCTGTATCGGTTATTAATTTATTAACCGATTCGGATTACTATCCGAATCGGTTATTTATACACAACCGATCGTGATAACAACCTTCTGGATCGGTTCGTATAAATAAACCGAACCTGCTAGTTATCTGAATCGGTTTTTAACAAAACCGATCCAGTTGCTCTGTTGTTATATTAAAAAATATTTTATATATTGGCCGGAATATTGGATCGGTTTGTTAAAAACCGATCCAATTGTTTAATTAATTTGCCCAGATAATAAATATAGGATCGCGTGATAATAAACCGATCCTGGTACTTACATTCCGGGATCGGTTTAATGTTAACTGATGCAAATACTGGACAAGGCGGGATCGGTTTTATTTTTAACCGATCCAAATACTATGAAGTCGGGAGCGGTTGGAATAAATAACCGATGCGATTCTGGATGATTGGGATCGGTTACTTAATAAAACCGATCGCGATAACTAAAACTAGGATCGGGTTTATATTAATTATCCGATCCAGATTGTTTCTATCTGGATCGGTTGTTTAACCGATACAGTTGAGATTGACTACTTATATCGGCTGGAACAGGATCGGCTGTAGGTCCGATCCTGATGTGCGAATATACCCGATCCTGATTTGTATTTTTCCACTAGTGTTGGTAACTATTCGGTTCCATTTCTTTTTGGATGGTAGTCAAAAAAGCAAGATGTAAGGGTGAAATATTTTCATATGATAGAAACTCTTCAATAGGGTATTGTACCGTATAGGTTACATAATCCCTAAGTCTAGTAGATGGTCGTGTTATTCGTGAAGACCGTCTAACTTCTAAATTTTCTACTATCTCATTATTATTATTATCAAGATTATTTGTGTTAGTCTCTTCTTCAAGATTATCATCAAAAATATGATTAACATTTTGTTCACTTTCTTGGCCCTCTACATGAGATATTATAGGTCTTACTTGTTCTTGTGTTTATGGGGTCTTAAATATTTCTTTAAAATATGGTTCTTCTTCACAAAATATGACATCCCTAGACATAAATAATTTTTTGCTAATAGGATCATAACATTTGTAACTCTTTTTGTAAGTAGAGTATTCCAAAAAAATTACTTTTGTTGACATATAATCAAGTTTATCTTTTCTTTGATTTTTACAAAACATGTACAACCAAACACTCTTAAATGATCAAGATTTATTTTTTGTTGGTAGAGGATTTCTAGTGGACTTTTATTTTTTAAAATAGCGCTTGGTAACCTATTAATTAGATGTGTGGCACAAAGAATGGCATACGACTAATATTTTTTTGGAACATTATTTTGAAATAATAATGCTCGTGTCATTTCTAATAAGCGTCTATTTTTCCTTTCCGATACTCCATTTTGTTGAGGAGTATTTATGCAAGTTGTTTGATGTATGACTTTTTTTTCTTTAAAAAGATTTGATTTTCTACGAGACATAAGAATTCTTTGAAACAATTAAAAACTTTATTTTTTTTATTTTAATAAATATAGCCAAGTGGATCTAGAAAAGTCATCAATAAATATAACAAAATATCTAAATCCATTATAAGAGTCAATTGGGGCCGGACCCCATACATCGGAGTGGACTAAATCAAACATCGCTTCACTTTTACTACAAGATTGAGAAAGGGAAGCTTTGTTTGTTTTGCCAACTTACAAATGTCACAATTAATACATTTTGAATTTGAAAAATCTAATACACTATTTAGAATCTTGTCAGATGGATGCCCGAGTCTCCTATGCCAAACATCATAATTAATGGATTTTGCGGAAGCACAAAAATCTAAATTTTGCAAGTTGAAAAGATAATGCCCATTTTCAAGAATTCCTTCCCAATCTTCGTCCCGGTTACCCGGTCCTGAAATTCAACATTTTTATAAGAAAAAGTTGCATTGCAATTGAATTCTTGTGTCAATTTTCCTATAGAAATTAAATTTATAGGAAATGCTTTTAAATATAATACGTTATTTATTTTATGGTTACAAACGTTAATTTCTCCTATGCCATCTATTTGTACTTTCGTACCATTTGCTACTAAGACATATTGATTATTTTTAGTCAAGTCTAATTTGGTGAAAAAATTTCTATTTCCGAACATATGGTTTGTTGCTCCACTATCTAAAATTATTTGGTCATATAAATTAAAATTTTTTGAGTGAGAAACAATACCACATGGGCTAGGAGCACCTTAATCTTTAAACCACACAGAGAACTGCTGAAATAAGTGCTGCATGGAATCCTGTGACCCATCTGACCCGTTTCGGATGAAATTGGAGTTAGAGAGGTTGGATTCGGGTTGGACTTGAGCCATATAACTAGAGTTGGATTCGGGCTGAGTCCGCTGAGGCATATAACCCGAATTGGGTTCGGATTGAGTCCCAGCGACCCCAGCCGCGTAACCCTTCTTTTCTTTTTCTCTTTCGCCCCCTCTACTGAGCCCGTCGCCGCCTCTGTTCCTCTCTTGCGCCTTCCATTTTTCAGGCTTGAGGTGGGGGTGAAGGAACCAGCACCTCTCATGGGTGTGGCCTTCCTTCTTGCAATGAGAGCACACCCCTCCTTTCTTTTGATTTGGCCGAAATTGAGAGTTAGGGTTTTGGTGCCGGAATTGAGTAACAAAGGCTTGGGTCTCGTGTCCCTTGCCGGAGGAGGCTTGTGGACCGCCCATAGTGAGCCGCCTCGTTTCTTCTCTTTGAATCATGGCAACAGCGACTGCGGTTTTGGGAAGTTCGGATCCGAGTATGATTTGTGATCGAATTGCTTCGTGACTAGAATCGAGACCCGCAAGGTAATGAAATAACTCATCTTGATTGAGTCTTTTTCGGAGCTCTATTGGGTTTGTAAATTCGAAGTTCATCGAATTTTTTCTTCATGGTACCGTAGTACTCTGTGTTGGTTTTAGACCTCTTGCTTTTCTTGTTCGATTTCTTGCATGAGTCTAAAGACATGAGAGTGGTTTTGTTGTTGGCTGAAAAAGGCTTGTATGTCTTCCCATAATTCTCGTGATGTAGAACTATGATGGAATAGATCAGAAATTTCTGATTCCATTGAATCAAAGAGCCAAGTCATGACCCTGTGATCTGTGGTTTGCCATTTTCATAAAGCTTATTTTTCGGTTTCTGTTTTGTTGTCTGGATTGGCTATTTTTGGTTTGTTGCAATCTCCGATGATGAATTTGAGTTTTTCTCGGCTGCTAAGAGATAAGGTCACTGCTCTTGCCCATGACACATAATTCTTGCCATTTAACAGATTATGGGTGAGTCGAGAGGAGTATGTAGCATCTAATGATTGCTGCCCTTCTTGACTCATTCTCTTTTGTTTATGATTTCTGTTATGGATTTATGGTTGTTGGTTATGCTCTCAGTTTACTGGCATTTGGCTATCAGTATACTGGTAAATGGTACTGTTGCGATTTTGGAGTTTATGAGATTATCAGACGTGCTCTGATATCATGTTGATTTTGTATAAATTCTGAGGAGAGAAACTTTCTTATTATTGAATTTCAAGATACAAGCTCTTTTATGCTAGAAGAAAAATATTACCGTTATCTCTATTCTACTTTTGGTACCTATACAGTAGAGTACCGTTTATTTTCTTTCTCTAAATAGAATTTCCTATTTGATCTAATCCTAGCCCTTTGATCAATGATGAACATCTGAGATCAATCCTACTCTATTTCTTCTATAATTTTAACAGCTACCTTGGCACAACGACCTCAAATATGGTGTCAATTGAAATGAGCCCTTCGAGAACCTTGGCCATTCTAACGTGTGACCGCAAGAAGTTCCTGAGGTTAGCCACACCATAACTCCTCAAAACCATCCACAGCTTGAGTGACCTGAATCGCCAGCTGAGCGCAATCTGCTAGTCTTTGTAATCGACCACCTGTTTCAACTCAGTCGCCTTATTTCTCAGAAACTCGGGATTTGTTGAGAGTGCCCGAACAAGTGAGTTCGGGTTCTTCACCCATAAGCAGCAGCAATCCAATGTGGTGAAGAACCATTTGTGTGCATTGAAGCTGAACGAATCTGCATCTTCTACGCCATCTATAAAATGCCTGAATTCTGGACAGATGCACGCACTGCCAGCATATGCTGCATCAACATGCACCCACATCCCATTCTTTGCTGCTACTTTGCACAGCCCCGGCAAGAGGTCTACTGCAGTAGATGAAGTGGTCCCCACTGTGGCACAGAGAAACAGCGGCACCAAACCTACCGCAATGTCAGCTTCCACCTGCTTCATTAACTCCACTGGAGAGAGACCGAAGGACTCAGATTTGAATGTTTGTACAGCACGGAAGTTTGCTGGGTTGATGCCAGCAATCTGTGCCGCCTTTTGGAGAGCGCAATGTGTCTGGTCGGAGCCGTACACCACCAGCTTGCCAATCTGGTCCAACATTTTGTCTCTTGCGGCTATGAGGGTGCAAAGAATGGCTTCACAGGTTGTTCCCTGGAGTACCCCACCTCCACCTCCAGAAAAGAGGAAGGATCGAGGCAACTTTAGCATGTTACAGAGCCAATCCATGACAATGCTCTCCAGTTCAGTCGCAGCAGGGGACGACATCCAGTTGAACCCGAAAATGTTGAACCCAGTGCTGAGCATCTCGCCCAGGAACCCTGCAGTGCTGCCACTGGATGGGAAATACGCAAAGTAGTTTGGGCTCTTGCAATGAGTGATTCCTGGCACAATGTGGCTTTGTATGTCTTTTAGGATAGTTTCGATTGACTCAGGCTGGCTGGGGCGGATTCAGGTATGCATTTGTGCAAGTATCCAGGTTCAACCTGGCTACGAACTGGGTACTTGTCGACTTCAATGTAATAGTCGGCCAGAAAATCAATTACCATGTGCCCTTGCCGCCGGAACTCCTCGGGATCAAGCGGGTTCAAGGGGGATGCAGGATTATTTTCTGTAACATCAGTGTATAGGCTGTCCATTGTTTGAATAATGAAAATAATGGAGGTTTTAGGGTTTCTTAACTGAAGATGTGTTTAGACATAAGATTTGTATAGGAGATGTAGTGATGGGAGAAATGAGGGTGAAAGGAGTATATATAGTGTTACTGGGACGCATTTTTCAACTGGAGAAGGTGCCCTGGTGCAGCAGGTGATGCGACACTACACCAAATTCTATTTCGGGCAACAAAAAAATTGGTTGCGTATTATTTAGTTGTAATAAATTGATTTTGCAACCAAAAAAATTGGTTTCCGGTGGTTTAGGGTTTAGGGTTGCAATAATTTTTGTAGCAATAGTTTTACAACTAACTCTTTGGTTGCAATAAGAATTTGTTTATTGCAACCATAATTTAATTGCTAGACCGACGTAGCAAAAAGGTATTGCAACCAGATAACTTGTTGCTATTGCGTATTTATCGCAACCGAAAATTAGTATCAATAAGATACTATATCGCAACAAAATTCATAGTTGTAACTTGTGCAATTATTGCAACCAAATTTTAGTTGCATGAAATGCGTACCAATAATCTATTGCAACCAAATAAATGGTTGCTATTGCGCATTTATCGCAACTGAAAAATGGTAGCAATAAGATAGTATATCGCAACTGAATCCATCGTTGCAACTTGTGCAATTATTGCAACCAAATTTCAGTTGCATGAAATGCTTAGCAATAATCTATTGCAACCAAATAAATGGTTGCTATTGCGCATTTATCGCAACCGAAAAATGGTAGCAATAAGATAGTATATCGCAACAAAATCCATAGTTGCAACTCGTGCAATTCTTGCAATCCAATTTTAGTTGCATTGAATTCGTAGCAATAAATTATTGCAACTAAATAAACTTTTGCTATTTCGTATTTATCGCAACAAAAAAAATGGTAGTAATATTATAATGTATCGCAACAAAATTCATAGTTGTAATATGTAAATTATTTGCAACTAAATTTTGGTTGCAATTAATAAATCTAGTGCAACCATAAATATTTTAATGCAACGAAATTAGTATGCAGATGTAATTCCAAATGCAACCAAACATTGGTTGCAATTAATAAAGTCTAATGCAACCATAATTATTTTAATGCAACGAAATTGATATGCATACGTAATTCTAATATTCGTTGTAATTAGTCATTCTATTAATTCAAATTGGAATAAATACTCTTGAATTTATAATATAAACTATAATATAAAATGAAGACAATAATTAATCAAAAAAAGCTTTCATAATACATTAACGTATATCATCATATTACATTGATAATAACAAAAAAAAACACGCTGTCATCTAAAGAGAAAAAATGGATATAAAGTGAAGAGGTGATCCCTTTAAGGTATTGATGAGAGTATAACTGAACACTTGACAATCTGTACACATTAAATAAAACAAAAGAGAAACATAAAGAGTTAACTCCACTTAATTAGACTTAACAACTGTGAAACAGTTGAACAAAATAATTAAAAAATGAGAAAGTATATACTTGATCTAGCCGTGGATACTTCTGCTTACAATTCACAACTCTTACTTTATTTTATCTCCCAAATATACTCTCTACAAAAGGCTTCGCTAGTATTGTACAAGGACAAACTTGTCTAATGAAAGAACTGAACCTAAATACAATCCACAAAACATTTCACAACACAGTTCTATGTCATGTTCCTACAATTATTTATTTTTGTCTTTCTTTTACATCACATCCCAGTTCTTTTGAATATAATAGTTAAATTTGGATATGAGGAAAGAAGAGGTAAATTACGGGGTTGAATTGTTTCAATAGACAAGAATGCACCTTTCCTAGCAACAATGTAAACATCTAAAAGAATCCTGCTATGGCTGTCATTTGCAAATTGGGATAAACCGGGTAAATTTTGCAGAGAGACCCAAAATTAACATAACTTGAGGTTAGAGAATACCTTTAGAAAAGCTTCTGACTGCTTGACGAAGACCTTGTCAAACTCATCAGCCTCGGTCTTTTCTGATTCCCATTTAAGAATGGCATCCTCAGTTATTACTTCCTTGTCATATAGCTGATGCAAAACCTATCAAACCAAAATAATTATGTACCATGGATGACTGTACCAGTGTATTAGAGACTTGAGTGGCACAAATTTTGACAATCTAAAAATTCAAATCAATCTTGGCAGACTGAGTATTGTACCAGTGTGTATCCAGTTGCTGGTACAGGTGAGATTTACACAGAAAATTCGTAGTTACATTTGAGGGTAGGTGCTAAGTGCATAGTCAAAACAACATTAAGAACAAACCTTTCTATACCAATATTACAACATACTTACCATTAGACTAATTTGAAATCGAAATATTACAACATCCTTACCATTAGACTAATTTGAGGGTAGGTGCTAAGTGCTAAGTGCAGATATCAAGGAACCACATCCAAACATACTTGTAAGAGTCAGGACTTACATGGTAGATTGATATCAGGACTTACATGATTGATATCAGTATCCAAACATACTTGTAAGAGTTAAGACTTACATGGTAGATTGATATAAGGACTCACATGGTAGATTGATTATCAGTACTGAAATTCTAACCTTTACATGCTACATTGGCCTTGGTTGGATACATGGTTTTGAAACTCGGAATCGGAATCGGAATCGGGTTCTTGACCGCGGAATCGGAATCGGATGAATCGGCCGGAATCGGCCGAGTTGACTCGAAAACTCGGATTTTTTGGGCTGAACCTTGTTTTGTAGCCGAAAGGTAGGAAAAAATTGGTAAAAAAATAATTATAGAAAAACTATGTTAACACAAAATATTATACTCAAATAATCCACTAATTATATAATGTAATACAAGCATGACAAATAGAACACATTTTTTATTGCCAGAAGATATGTCGAGCTGGCTGGATCATCTCATCGTCCTCTGTATTAAAATACGAATGGAGATATTGTTGTGTCTATTTCAATTAAGTAACAAGATATTATAAATTAATTATAATGTTCGAATAAAATAAGGAGAACAAAATTAGTAAAAAATACAACAGAAAATTTTAGATCCAAATTTTTACACAGTTACATGAAAAATGCCTAAGAATTATGATAAATTAAGGAATATTAAACACAAAAACTACAAAGAAAAAAACTAATCTGAAAGTGTAACTCAACTTTTGAGCACTTCCCTACGTTTTTGGCTCGAAAAAATAGAATTTCGAGGTTTCGCAATAATAGTTGTAGATCTCTTTGTGAGCTTTCCGAATTGGAATCATACACTGAAATTAGACACGCGTGCAAAAAATTATGCTTGTTTTAAGTTTCTTCGTCTCTGGTCGCCTTCTCAGTGAAGATATCACCTCCCAAACCTCACTCCTCGCCCTTGCCTCATCCGTTTAGAAGAGTTATGATGGATACAATTCAAAGCTAATAAATTTAGAACTCTAATTTCAACTTACAATCATATTACAAGTATATGATCCTACTGTTGATCGGAGTGTCGATCCAACAGGAATAGTTTTGTATATTAAGTCCTAACCTTTCACTAACCTAAGAAAATCCTTTTTGAGTGAGAAATTGATCAAACAAGAGTGGAATTCGGAATTTAAGGCCCTACAGTTTAGGCTTATCAGGTCACTGATAGCTCTGATACTAATATCAGCATTTTTTTCAAAGACAATTTTATGCAGTTGGCGACCATAGCGGACGTCAACTGCGCATGATCTAACATGGTTGCCTCATCGTGGCATGTGTGTTTTTCCTCATTCTTCGTGATGGCCCAAGAATTTCCAAAGCCTGTAGCCCTCGCAACCGACCCCCACAAACACCGGGGCGCTTTTGCACTTATACCTCATCCTGGTTGTGTCGATGTGTGTCTGTTTGATCTTGATATTTTTCTTTATGTGTCAGTGGTGAATTGTATCTTTCATTTGATCCTTGTTGTCATACGTCATCTCTTCAGACAATTCATGTCTTTCTCCAACCTAATTTAAAATTTTTAATTTTTTTAAATTTTTAAATTTAAAAATTAAAAATAAAATAGAAATATAAATTAACAAACGAACATCTGAACCTGCAAAAAAGATGTCAGCCTCTTGAAACCCCGATGTGTCATGAAATTCTCCGAATGGGTGTCTTTCTCCACGACCTGATATCGGCCACTTTCGCATACCAAGCACAGGACGACCAGACTCCTCATCACTGTGATCTACTACCCCCCCCACCGTCGTCACTAGCATCCCAATTTTCCTCTGCCTCCCGTTCTTTGGGATCCTCGTCTGTATTGTCAGCATAATAAAGTGGTTTCGGGGTTTCAGATCAGTCCCTGTCAGATTGGGCATGGCTAGAGCTGGAAGATGGAACCAGAGATCGGCACTGACTAGGACTAGCCCCTACGAAGGGGACCGACTAGTATCCGCTAAAGTCAGGGCCCGAGTAGGACCTGTCACTGAATGCTCAATGACCCGACCCTGGGTCAACTGCAACAATGGTCTGGTGTTCTGTCTAGGGTTCTGTCTGGGGTTGACAACCACATATAACTCTAGGAACTTGAAAGGTGTTGTCAAATTCATGGTCATTTGGGTATACAACCCCTAACTGTTATCGTCTAGTATAGGGAGCCGTTGGAACCATGTTTGGTTACCTTGGTCAATATTGATTCTTGTGGATATTATCAGTTTGTAATAATTCGGGTCAATACCAAGTTCCTGGTACACTTCTCTAGTTATACCTCTGAAATTAAACCTGGACCGATATTGAACATTTTCTGGAGTTGGATACTGTAATAAGCATCATTTGGCCCTTGTAATACTTCACCACCAAAATAAAAAGCAATTCCAATCATAGTTGGTTGAATTACAAAACAAACCTAGCAATTAATAAATTTATAGTAAATTAAAAATACAATTAAATAATTATAAAAAACTAAAGGACAAAGGTGAAAAAAAACTCACAAGTTACTCTTTGCTCTTCAGCTCCCTTGTCTGCCTCCTTGGTGAAATGTGAATGAAAAAATGTTATAATTTTCGCTCATATACAGCAGAAAGGCTGGTGCGCCTCTCCAGTTCGCGAACCCCTTGGTGCGCCTACCCAGTCCACGCACCAGGTCATTTTGGTGCGCGAAACCCAGTCCGTATGAGTGGTAGGATTGAAAAAATTGAAAACCTGTGGTATTTATTTAATTTTGATTTTATCAAGTGGTAACTAAAAATATTCGGCCAGAATGAGAACTAATAAAACAGTTAGAAAGCAAAATTTAAAAAAAAAAATCTTTCAAAATTATAACTACGTTTCATTTCAAAAAGTATAATAAGAATTGCTAGGAATGACAAAGAAAATGTTCACGGCCCGCAATCCGGCCTGAGATACATGTGGGTTCGTTAATTGTTATCTTTTTTTTGATAGCTTGGCAGAAGCTGCCAAGAGTCGTTAATTGTTATCTTAAAATGTGAAACATTAAAAAAGTGGCTTGCAGTATAACAAAATTCATAGTAGGCCGAGATACTTGTGAGTTGCCTAGCTGAAACCACTTGGACCTATATATCTCTTCGGTACTTTCCCTCAAAGTCTAATTAAGACTTCATGCTTAAACGCATTTTATGGACTGAGCTGCTCTTTTGTGGCCTGGCCCATGGATCTATTACAAGAGTAGAACTAGGGTGTTCTTAAGCTCACCAAGTCTCTTTCTGAGTTTATTCAAAACCTATTAATTGACTTCAAACGATGCATCCAAATGATTCAAACCGATCTACTTCGATGCATTTACATGTCAAATTTATTAATTTTCAAACTAATTTAGTATAAAGTCAAACGGTAAAAAAAAATGGCTTTATTGAGCACGGAAAAGCGTAGGTCCAATGTATATTCGACTCAAATTTGGGCTTTTGTCCATTTCCCTTGAAACTTCGTGCACTTGATCGACACAAATACTAAAGCCGGCATGTACGAATATGAAGCGGCGAGTATGAATCTTAAAGTGAATCGGACAGAAGTGTTGCCCATAGATCTCAAATTTGAGTCCGATGA
>JAJGRW010004706.1:0-15530 GCA_025461045.1 Carex parvula | reverse complement strand
AAAATCATCTCAACAGCTTATCACCTTAGCTATTCATTAAATTCAAAGATATGACATAGTCGATTATATATTTGAGACTCAAATTTGATATCACTATATCAGCGTATCCTCAATTCATCATTGATCTTTCTTTGTCATAGTTTTAGTTTGAAGCATCCAGGATATACAGGTGAATCAAATGTTTTTTTTTAGTTTGTTCTTTGCTTATGAATTACGTACTCTGACCAATAACCAGTAAATGTTTGGGACTGTCAAATCTCATAAATCCAGGGGTCAGACCCATGTCTGAACAACTATTGTCTTTTGAGTTCCTTTGTTCGATTAATAAACTAAAAATATTTTCTTGAGAGATTGGAATATATATAATAATAAAAACAATTGGCATGGGTACGTTAATTAATTAGTTCGGTTGTACGGATCATGTGTCAACTTACAACTGCAGTAAAGAACGACGGAGTGAGGATTTTTATTCTGCAATCAAAGTATCAGATAATGATTTTCAAAATCAAAGGAAGTTCAAAATAAAACGTGTTGTATTGAATTTCACATGCAACAATTGTACGACTTGTTAAAAAGAAAAGAAAGAGAAAAAAAAAGAGCTAAAAAATTCTAGCCGCCGCCACATTCAACTTCCCTCCGCTCCGTCCTGTCTCTCTCTAGTATGTTCTCCTTTCTCTCCGCCTCCGCTCCACCACTTTCGCCTGCAACACACCTTCCGTCTTCCTCCCAGAGGGAGCGGAGGACGAAGACCAGTAGCAAACTACTCCCCGCTCCTGCCAGCAAGTCACTCCTTTCCCATTTCACAGTCTCATTGCAACTTCTACACCTCCTTGTTATCCTTTACACCCTTCAAGAGAAAAGAGAGTCGACGATGGCCCTAGCCGCTAGCTCGCTCATCCCCTGACACCTTTTTGTCATCTTCCACCCTCATCGGAAGTTTCAGAGAAAATTGATGACAATATCTCTAGCTGCCAACCCTCCCGTCTCCTAGTGCCTCCAACCCTCCCACCAACACCCCCGCTATACAAAACCCTTGATTGGGAAGGGGAGGCCGAGGCCGCGCCTGCCTCCCCCACCCGCAAACCTAGCAGAAAAAAAAAGATGATGCCCCCTTTCCTCTGATCATTGGTCAGTCGATGTCTATTACTGATGAAGATGGTTTGTTTTATTTTGTTATTTTAGTTGTTAGATGCTGAGGTTTAGATGTTAACATTGATATTGATGTAGTTTGATGTTAATGACATGCTAGATGTAGAACGATAAATGTAATTTATATTTAATTAATAAAAATTATACTTGACTGTTAATGTTTCTAAAAAAACAGTTGTACATTCTATTTTAAAATGTCTAAATGTTACATTAGAACTATTTAATCTGATCTCTAAACGGCCGATCAGAATAATATTACTCTCAGTGACTCAGTTGACTCAATTAATGCAAAATCTCAGAGTATGGATGATTGATTATCCACCAATCTATGTACTATATTCATCCATCATGTACACTCACATTTAATTGATAAGACGAAATTAATTTTTGCAACATCAAATCGATAAGACAGTACTAACTTGTGCTATCAAATCCTTGTAAGACGACACTAACTTGCGCATCAATCCAGATGGGATCATGACAGTAGTCGGTGTTGTCTTATAAGGGTTTGAAAGTATAAAGTGTGGAAACTAATTGGTGAGGTGTTTTTAAGGTATTTGGATTATCTTCAAAGAGTTGAATCAATTTTGGTTGAATTGACAAGTTTGGATATTATTGTAGATGTTTTAGGATGAACAAGGGTGTCGCATTATGGGAGGGGGAGGCCGGAGGCGACATGTATTCGGCCCAACAAACTAAAAAGGAATCGAGTTGTGGAGCATATGATATTCTATAATCAATATTCATTAATCGTGTAAGATTTAATTTAAAATAAAAATCTTAAAATACATGCTCGTTCAAAGATGATTTTTCATTTACGACGACGTGATTTAGATTTTATAGTCAATTTCTTATAAATACAAAGATATATTCAAGACGTGACTCACCGCTTCTTGTTAATACGAAAATACTTCTCCGTTTCGTACGGTACTAAACTACTAATTAAGGCTCCGAAAGCATTATAAAAGGCTAGGACGTACCTCGCACGCGTCATTAGATGCACCCTAGTGTCAATTTTTTTAGAAATAAAAAAACAAATTATCGGAAATAGATTTTTTTTTCTTTCCATCTCATAGATGATGGAATTGAATCAATAATTTAGTCCCGTTCGGATATATGTTGGTACCAAATTAATATTTCGATCCTAATAATTTCTATACATTCAGAGGTGGATCTAAAAGTTAGCCAGGAGGTGAGTCACACTAATGATTGAAAATTTTAATTATGTATATTGAATAATTGAAATTTTGTATGTTATTATATATTTCAGTTCTTCTTATAAAATATCAAATGTTTGCTTGTGGTGTAGTGGTTAGAGCTATATTTTGAGGTGTGGAGTCTCGAGCTCAAATCTCACCTATCACATTTTAAATTTTTTGTGAAACTCGCAAACTCTCTCCGCTTTTTTTTTTATCTCTTCCACATTGTATAGGAATTGTTGTGATAAATTATAAAAATCAGTGAAACTTAAGCATTGGTTCGGTCACGTTCGATTTCATCTATAAAAAAAACAATTCATTCCAACAAATTATATATTTTTTAGTTTCTAAAAGAAAATAATTACCCGAGTGTTCCATTGTTATGATCGGTGATAGGGCCATGTTCCACAGGCCCTTTTACTTGTTCCAAACTGGGCCATGAAAGACTGGGATTCGGACCTTTACAAGGCCAACCCGACGTCATATGAAAAAGCCCAAAAACTCGTTAAGCCGGGGCCCAATATGCCGGCCCCAAACCAGAGCCTTAAAATAGGCCCATGCCAACCGACATACGGGATAACCGGGGAAACGGCTAGCTTAATGCCGATGTCCCAGTAACGGCTAGCTTAATGCCCACGTTCCAGTAACGGCTGACATAACTGCCCACGTTCTCCATAAACGCCCGAGATGGCAGTTATGGCTGGACTATATAAGGCAGTGATTCCCATGAAACAGGGGACGCAATTTTCAACTAAGAGAGAGATCATACAGGTTAGAGTCCGAATCTCTCACAAACCACCCCGAGTTCTCAACTCAATCCACACCTCGGCCTGCCATCCCTTGGCAGGACGAATCCAGTTTAGCCCAAATTTCCCATACGGCCTCATCTCCCGAGATAGGACGTATCAACCACCGTGGGGCCACGCTTAGCTCGAACACAAAGAATTAGATGGCTCAACCAAACACATCAACTCCGCTCCCACCAGGGGTGACGACCCCGCCAGGAGTAATAATCACACCACCTACGGTGGTAACATCATCCACAGCAAACCCCTCCCACAGTCAACTTCCGGGGGCGAGGCCTAGCAGCTCAATGGTACGACCCCAGGGTCCTCAACCTGCTCCACCTCGTCACACAGGCCCCGACGTTACTCGACCGTCCACTGAAGAGAACCGCGATGCACGTGCCGCCGAGTTTGACCTCATCACAGAAAGTCGGGAAAAAGCTCGCATCCGCACCACGGAATACCAATGTAGAGTTAAACGTGCATTTGACAAACACGTGGTACCCTGAGAATTCCAGCCGGGCGATTTGGTGCTCAAGACCGTGGAAGCGACTGGCAAACATGTTAGCAAACTTGCTCCTCAGTGGGAAGGTCCTTTTAAAGTCATTCGCCCACGAGGTAAAGGCGCTTACGAGTTGGAAGATCCGAGTGGTTTCATACTCACTCGCCCATGGAACACTTGCCACTTGAGGAAATTCTACACTTAATGTATGTCGTTTTTGTTAGTCTTTTTAATAGATACGATGTGCTCAGGGCGAGATAAGCCTCTGTTTTCTTTTCTTTTCATGTATTCACTTAGACCATGATACAATTTTTGTATGGTTCTAAGCATTTACCAATATATATGATATTATTTACAACTGTGTTTTATTTATTGGGTCTGAGATATATGCACGAAAGCCTTCTAAGGCAACGAAAGATGTCTTGGTTAAAATTCCCGAGATACACGACATAAATTAATGTAGTCCTAAAGGACGATGACTGATAAAATAGTAATACTATTGTCGGAAACATTTATCGAAAACCCCTCGGGGTAACGCATACGTTTCTTGCGACATAACTTTCCCCCGACATTGACCATTTTGTCAAAAAAAAGAAAAAAAAAAGGGGGATAAGAATATCATACATACTTAGACTCGTTCACAAAGACATTCAAAGAATACCCCGAGATATATTTCAAAATAAAAAGATCTCGGAAAAAGATAAAACAAATGTAATGAGAAAAGTAAAAACCATGTTACACCAAATATTCTGTTAAATCCCCACATCCCGGGGATATCAAACTTATATTACAACATACTTTTGTTAAACCCCCACATCTCGGGGGCATAAATAAAACAGAATACGTGTTACAACATAATTTTGTTTAAACCCCCACATCCCGGGGGCACAAATAAAACAACAAGGGTAAATCCTTCAAACTATCGGAGGCACAGAAACTTCATAAGACCAAGGTCGCGTCCAGTGCTTGCCATCATCCTTCCTACAAACAAAACAAAAGGAATAAGATTAAGCGTGAAAGCAACATCTCGGCAATCACGATATTAGAAGTCTTTTACTTACAGAAGTTGGAGCCTTATCCGACTCAAGAACGCTAGCTCCACCACCACAAGGTATGATGGAAACATCATCCGGATCCTTTCCATCACCTTGTGGAGCAACAGGGTCCACCTCGACATTCACCTCGGTGATTACAGCAGAGTTCACCTCGGTGCCTCCTATGTTGATCTCCTCTTCCTCACTTTCAGAGGAGGTCTCGGAAGGAATCCCGTCATCCTCCCCTTCAGCCTCATTATCGGCAAGCTCGAGATGCTGAGGCCATTTATCTTTCGGCCATGGATGAACAATTCTCCCAAGAG
Source organism: Carex parvula (assembly GCA_025461045.1). NCBI lineage: Eukaryota > Viridiplantae > Streptophyta > Magnoliopsida > Poales > Cyperaceae > Carex > Carex parvula. The sequence goes on along the minus strand of JAJGRW010004706.1, from coordinate 10,538 downwards.
GATGGTTCTCAAGTACCAATTCCTTTTGGAATGGAGTACCATTCGGATTCAACAACACATCATTTTCTTCGTCCCAGCCGTGATCCGAGAGATTCTTAATAACGAGCTTCTCGGGTTCCACTTTAGTAAAACCCATATGCTCGGGTTTGAACGGGTAAATCTTGGCCAGTTCACCCATATAACCATAAACGGTCTCTGTCATCATTTCTTGGCACGCATAGGGGATGGCTTGAGCAAAGGCCTTACTGCCTAAAAACTTGCTCAGTATTTTCTTTTTAAGACCCTCCATCTCGGCCTTTAGTCGGACATTTTCCGATCTCGCCTCCTCCACCTCCTTGGCCTGGGTCTCGAGCCTGGAGTTAAGGCCATCGACCTTGTCCTTGTACTCCTTAGCTTTACGCTTATAGCGCTTTGCCTTTTCCTCATTCTCCTTGCGCTCCTTGTCAGCCCGCAAACCTACCAACCGCACCATCTCGTATTTTGCCGAGGCAACGGCGGCTTCGCCAGTGGCTATCTTCCTTTCCCTTTCCTTTAACTTAGCCAACTTGACAAAATAATCCCTCTCCATGATCGCCTTGTTAATCGCCTCTTGATCAGTTGTGATAGTAAGAGCACTGCGATTTTCAAGTGAATCTTTGAGGAACCCAAAGAAAACCCCGGCATCATGCAGCGACCTTAACACCTGACCGACGACTTGGTCAGGATGCTCTTCAGCCCACTTCTTTTGGTGAGCGGTTGTGGTTAGCCTGAAGGTTTCCCGAGAAAATGCGGCCCGAACCTCGGGATGCTCTTCCTCATCCTGCATGGTAGAATATCCGGGGAGATACGCCAAAATACTATCAGGGAATCCCTGTGAAATATGGGTCCCCCACACGAATCCGGTATTTCGCCCCTGTTCTGATATACTCGACTTGAGATGTTCGGTGTGCTCCTTCGCGGGATCCCACACGTCGCGTGCTGCTTCTTCAATAATTCTCTCTAACTCCTTCTCAGCAGCCTCAACCCGAGATTGGGGTGTCTCCTTCGGGGCAACCCCAGACACCTCTAACACAATATCAAACTGAACCTTTTGCCTTTTCGGCTCAGGTTCTTCTGCCTCAACTTCTTTCCCCTTCTCTCGCCTTGTTAAACGCACGGGGGGGTCAACAGAAACTTCCTTTCTCTTCTGGGAACCCCCGAGCTTGGAGGAACCAGAAGCACTGCCCTTAGCTCCTTTGGTGGTTGCTGCAGTGTTTGTAGTAGACTTCGGGCGAACTGTTGTAGTTTTAGCAGACCCCGACTTTACGATCTTATGATCCTTGGAAGAGGAAGTCGGTTTTTGAGATGTCACAACCTCTTTTCATTTCGCGAAGCCGTCCTTTGGAGTGTCAAAAACAAGAACAGGACGAGCGGCCTTCTAGGGTATTGCCATAAACCCGCGTCCTACGACATAAAAAGCACACCAGCATTAACAATTTATGTATAATATAGTATGGTTAATGAGCGGATGCGATGCAAAGGTATATCGGGTACGAGTTAAAAACAAAGAAGGACTAACTTGTGAAATATTCATCAAGAATTTCGATAGCCTGTAAATCAACTGATGTCGGAGGAGGAGGAGAACCGGGGACCAAATTTTCCTTTGTTAAAGGCCGCCACTCCTCCCGTATCTGGCGGAAGCAAGGCAACTCCTTGGGATTCGCGAGATATACCCAACCATGATTCCAATTGTCCACCTTTGACAATTTTTCAAAAAGCGCAACTTTACCACGCTTCCGAATTGCGAGATGGCTCTCGTTGCTATATAGAGGAGAGAAATAGTGAAAGAACAACCCCACACTCGGGAAATATAGCTCCAACTCGGGCATATAATCAAATAAATATTTGAAGCTCATGAGATAACACCAAGCAGGTGCGGTTAACTGGGCAGGGGCCACATCGAGATGTCGTAATACCTCGCGAACAAACTTAGACACCCTTACTTTAAAGCCGCATCTAGGCATCTTCCAATATAAGCACATCCCACGATTCCAGTCATGTGCTCAATCCTCCGGGTCCGGAGCTACTAACTTCAGAGCATGTCGTGGATATTCCTCTCTATCAACTTCATCCACGAGTTCCTCGTAAAAAGCATTGGCGTAAGACTCACATTGAACAACCAATTTAGAGGGGATATTGGCAGATGTGGGGAACGTCAAATCAAAGGGATAACCATCACGAAGAACAATTTCCTTACGAGCCTTTTTCTTTCTCGGCTTCGCAGACCCTTGAGACGTTCCGGCTGAGGCTAAGATGAGTTCTCCCCGAGATTGATTTTCTTCGTGATCCTCATTTCCCTCACTGTTTTGATCTTCCTCAACATCTTCCGGTAAGATGTCGGGACTAGGGGGACGCATACCATACAAACTCTTCCCCCTACCTGGGCGAGCGGGATGATAAGACAGTGGGGATACTTCCCCAGAAGCACCAGATGATTGGTCCCGGGATCCGTCTTGTCATTCGGCCATTTCTAAATTTTATAAATAAACAGGATTGGCTTAGGTAACCGGTTTGACTTGTTCTACACAATTGCAACTATGCACATAAACACTTACATGCAGGATTATTAAACATAAGGTCAACTAACGAGATAGTAAGAGTTTACCTGATGTCGGAAATTCCTTCACACCTCGGTCTTCGTCCGACGTAGCTTTACGAAATCGCTTGAACGTTCTGTACTCGCTCTGTTATCACTGAAATCACTTTCGCTCTGTGGCTCCGAGATTGATTAGCTCAAAATAACTGAGAATGAATGAATGAATCGGGATGAAGTGTATATATAAGGGTCTCTATTTTTCCTGCTCAATACTCGCGCGAATTTCGAAAAGGAGCCACGAAGCGTCGCGTTTCATCATGGCGACGCCTCGATTCCCGCGCCGTATCAAGGGAATCGGGCTCTTACTGAGTTGAAGCGCGCCAGGTGTCATGCGGGGATTGCGCCATAACCCCGTACCTCTGACTGATTTAACGGCTGATTTGATGGCTGACGACGGTTAACGGAAGACGAGGCATCGAGTAATTAATGCCGACATTCTATATATACTCCCTCCGTCTTCCTTTAACGGAACATCCAGCGATCGCAACTATCTCTTCCAACTCGGGTTATAATAAGATGGCAGCTAACAAAAATATGAAGGTCGGAGTTAAGGAGGAGAATGAAGACATTCCGTCTGCACACCCATCTCCCCAACATCGGAAATCCGAGATCAACATCGAGCCACCCCCTATTAACTTGGGGGAAGAAGAAGACGACCCGTTAGCCTGGGATAGGTGTGCTATTTGCAGAACCCGAGGGAACTATCGGCACATGTTCCATTGTGACGGATGTGAAGAAGCTTTTCATCCTGGGTGTCTCGCCCGCAGATCTCCTCGGAACCATGATGATCCTCGCTTCACATCCTTCACCTGCAGGAGATGCCTGGATCAAGAACGCCGGGCTAAGCGCTCCCGCCATGAATAGTCTTAGCTATATATAGAATATCGCGGGAATAGCCTGCCTTTTGTTTTTAATTAGATGTCAACTTTTCAAACTTACTTATATGCCTATGTTGTAACACTCAGCCGAGGTTTTTATCTCGTGTTGTTTTGATTAATATATGTTTTGCATAGGCATTTCATTATTACTCAATACCGTCTAATATGAGTCAATTTGACCACCTCGAAAATGCCGAAAGCCTGTCGTCTCGTATAACTTACACAACGCCCAATGACATTTATGGCTAGTAGCTGGCGGCTACCTATTTAGGCAATATGGCCCACGTTATTTAAGGCAATATCTCCCCCTAACGACTATAAATACCAGAGTCACAATACGGTAAAAGGCACATTTTTACTCTGAACTTTTTACCATTCTCTATACTTCCGAGATGCCTTTCAAGAGAGTTGTTTCCAAAAACAAAACACCCCTCGATTATGGTCAGAATAGCAATGACCAACCCCCCCGACGTCGCCGCAACCAACCTCCCAAGTCACGTCGCTCTCGTAACCCGAGACGGGACCTATCTCGGTCCGAGAGATGGACTCTGCTACAACATTTTCCGGAGGACGACTTGGACTGGATGCTCGCGAACGAGGACTTCAAAATTGGGGACCTCATCGACCTTACCCTCGCTAGGGCACCCCCGTTTACCAAAGAGGACGAGAACGACATTTATAAGTTCGATCTCGAGCCCAAGTTGCGTTGGTGTGTCTTATGCCATGACCAAGCATACAAACACGAGATGGCAAAATGTCGGATGTGCTACGAGTGGAGTTGCTTCCAACACTATGACATCCAAGGTCGTTCGGACCCTCGTCGTCGGTTCTGGAAGTGCCCTGGGTGTCTATCCCGTAATTGCGGTGGACCGAGTTTGTACACCGCTACTCAACATGAACTTATCGATGATAACCTTTTTGAGGACACCGATAACGATATGGTGTAAGTGTGATTTGAACAACGACATCACACCCGTCTCTTTGCTGAACATGGCCATCATAGTGCTTGGAAGGCGCGACATGACAAACATGGCGCTCATAGTGGAAATATTCTTCCAGGCACTATATAACATCATGTCCCATGTTTAGTCTAATTAGGCGTTGTATGATTTCGATATTTTACTCGATCGAGGCGTTGTATGATTTCGATGTTTTCTTATATTTAGACTTGTTATGTTCTTGCAATATCAATGATTACTTATAACTTCAATGTTTCACTTCTTTCATTTTTGACTAACTCGGATACCATTTTCCTTGTCAAAAACTAAGTCGGATACCATTTTCCTTGTCAAAAACTAACTCGGATACAATCTTCCTTGTCACGCAAAAAAAAAAAAAAAAAAAGTCACATATATATGTACCTATATATATATATATATGTATCGGTAATATATACCGAGATACTTAAACTGTGAGAAACATATCAACAAACATATGCCGCACTCGAGTTATGACAACATGACTAACACACCAATGTCGGTAAATAGAAACCGTGTTTTATGAGTTATTCATCCTCAAGTCGAAAGCATCTCGCCGATGCATTCCGACTTCGGGGGCTCATGATAAGGCCATGTTCCACAGGCTCTTTTACTTGTTCCAAACTGGGCCATGAAAGACTGGGATTCGGAACTTTACAAGGCCAACCCGACGTCATATGAAAAAGCCCAAAAACTCGTTAAGCCGGGGCCCAATATGCCGGCCCCAAACCAGAGCCTTAAAATAGGCCCATGCCAACCGACATACGGGATAACCGGGGAAACGGCTAGTTTAATGCCGATGTCCCAGTAACGGCTAGCTTAATGCACACGTCCCAGTAACGGCTGACATAACTGCCCACGTTCTCCATAAACGTCCGAGATGGCAGTTATGGCTGGACTATATAAGGCAGTGATTCACATGAAACAGGGGACGCAATTTTCAACTAAGAGAGAGATCATACAGGTTATAGTCCGAATCTCTCACAAACCACCCCGAGTTCTCAACTCAATCCACACCTCGGCCTGCCATCCCTTGGCAGGACGAATCCAGTTTAGCCCAAATTTCCCATACGGCCTCATCTCCCGAGATAGGACGTATCAATCGGTCTTTAAGATAATATATTTTAGTATTCAACCGTTTAGAAATGTTATGATAAAATTATGCAATAAAATATAAATTACCTTTGAATTTTATTCCTTATTGTCACGAAGTAACTTAATTGTTTTGGTTTCGGTCCAGAAAAAAATTGAACTTATCATTCATCATTTTATCACTATATGTTGTATGGAACGTTGATTTTTTTCATTGATATCTTTAACCAAAGGAAATAAATTTTGGCCCTTTACATTAACACGATTTATTTTGAAGGGCCGACCTTCGGTTAATTTTGTGAAGTTTTGAAGGGCTTTTGTGAATGTTTTGGGGCAAACTTAAAATTGACGTGTAGAGCAAGTAAAAGTTCGATCAAGTTGTGGAAGTTAATTGTTGGACAAAATTGACCACGGCTGACATATTTATTTGAACCGGACATCATATTTTTCTGTAGTTTATGGCGGATTTAGAGGTTTTTTTTAATGAAATTTGAAGGTGAAATTTGGTGTGGGACTGTGATCTCTCTCTCTTCCTCTCTCTTTTTTTTTTGGAAAAGGACTTGGTAGAGGCTACCAAGTATATATTGAAAATAATAGATAGGATCATTACACCAGAGTTCCATACTGCCTCACTATATCAATAAACAACTGTACCGCCCTACATTACAGTAGTCATACATCTAATGCAGCACTCAAACCTCTAGTAAAACCAACAACTCTCTTCCTCTCTCTTTCTTTCTCTCTCTCTCTTCCGATCTGCCTCTCTCTCTCTCTAGAATCTTCCTCTCTCTCTTCCGATCTGCCTCTCTCTCTCTCTCTTCCTCTCCCTCTTCCTCTCTCTCTCTCTCTTGCCCTCTCTCACCCAAACCCTAATTTTCGGCAATCTCGACGACAATCCGATTATTTTTGGGTAAGTCTCTAAATAATTTTTTTAATTTATATTTTGTATATTGTATTGGCATTGAAACAATTAGTAGAAATTGAATTGTTAATTATCTTGTGCGGGTTGTTGATTTTTTCGACGCGATTGAATTGTTCAAAATTAGGGTTTCCAAAATTAGAGTTTGTAAATTAGGATTTAAGTTGACAAAATTAGAGTTTATAAGTTAGGGTTGAATTGTTAATTATTGATACCTCGCATATTTAGTCTATTTTAGGCCTGTTTTAGTACCAGATTCGTGCCAAAATTCACCAGAATCATGTGCATTTTATCGATATATCTTTAGAATTTGGTACTGCTGAGTGTTTGTTTATTTTCTGCAGGTTTGGAGCAAAACACACGAAGAAATGGCGATTCAGATGATGAGGTACGACCCTTACCAGGCTTGGTACGGGTCTCACCAGACTTAGCCGTTTTCAGCTCATCACGCCTGGTACGGCCAGGCCGTACCAATTTGGTACGGGCCGTACTTAAAGGCGGCCTGACAGATTCAAATTTTGGCAGAGGCTATTTAAAGCGGGGAACTCTCCAATTTCGACATCGATTCCATTCCAGATCCATTTGAGAGCACAGTAAGAGAGAGAAAGAGAGCTAAGGAGCTAAGAGCAAGAAGGAAGGAAGAGGAAAGAGGCGAAACTCGACGGATCTAGCTTCCTCCTCTCGATCCCTTCGATCCATGGCTATCTCTCTCCCTTTTATTGTATTTTTAGATCTGATTATGTGCTGTGAGTAGTTCTTTTAGTTTCTAGGGTTAGAGATTGATTCTTGATTTGTTTTGACTTTCTTTGACTTGTATCTTGTATGAACTCTTTAGTTTGATTGATTGTGATCTTCTTTGTTATCTTTTGCTTTGCTTGCTGTGATTGTTGTATGATGTGCCTCTAGGTTTAGATCGAACCTATCAAGGTCATGTGATCATCTCAATCTCTCATCCAAATCAAATGCTTAGGGTAGAATAGTTCGAATTGAAGCCGAAAGGTTGAATTCTCCTCTAATCGACAGATTAGAGGGTGCCTTAGACCTCCAATCAACCAGCTAGGGTAGATCTGTACCAACACACGAGAGTTGAGGTGTAGAAACCCTAAAAGGCAATCAATTGCATTCCAACCTAGATCTTGATCCAACAAACGATGGTTGAGGGTTAGGAACCTTAGGTATGGTCTATTGAACCTTTCTAAAGAGTTTAGCACAAGGTACCAGCAAAGGAATGCATTCACTCGAACTGGTAGGTTCTGTTCTGGGAAGCCAGTACGGGTCTTACCAGGGTGGTACGGCCTTGCCTTACCAAGTGAAGTACGGCCTAGCCGTACCAACTTGGTACGGGCCGTACCACTAGAGGCAGATCAGAGATGAAGTCTGAAACCCTGGAAACGCCTTTTATCCATAATCAAAACACAATTTACATTTCTTCCAATCATTTTATTACATCTAATTGAACTGTTTGAATTGTTTGATTTGACCCTTTAGGAAATTAAATACCAAACCAAACATTTTCCACTTCTAGTTTTCAATCGAGTTTGTTAGAGTCTAACCTCGCAATTAACCGTCCCTGTGGATCGATACCCGATTATACTACACGATAGGGGTTGTGCACTTGCATCCCTTACTCGTGGAGTGTTAACGTGGTTTTAAAAGGTACGCTCTCAAGCGTACCGAAACTTGCGTTGCGTTCTGCGCGCATCAATTATCGTGTGCGGGTTGTTGATTTTTTCGTCGCGATTTAATTGTTAAAAATTAGGATTTAGGGTTTAATTGTTAAATTAGGATTTAGGATTGAATTATTAAATTAGGGTTTAGGGTTGAATTGTTAAATTAGGGTTTAGAGTTTAATTGTTAAATTAGGGTTTAGGGTTTAATTGTTAAATTAGGAGTTTATAAGTTAGGATTTATAAATCAGGATTTATAAGGTAGAATCTTCTGTTTATTGAAATGTAGTATGGTCATAACTAGACGGGGACGTGCATGTGATACCCCTCTGGAGACGGGAGAGAGTTCACATGATCACGGTGCCGAGGCATCCGGTGCAGCGGCATTCGGTGCAGCGGCATCCGATGCAGAGTCATCCGGTGCATGGGCATCCGGTACAGAGCCATCCGGTGGAGAGGCTCCCTTTGGAGATTATTCCCCTCACCATCCTGACACATTTAGTCCTCTTCTGTGGACCCCACATGTCAGTCACCGTGTCTCACTTGCATCTATGGAGGTAAGTAGGCTTTGTATTCCTAATTTAAATAGCATTATTTAATATTACAGATAATCAGTCGTTTATATTGAAATCACTGTAAAATGCAGGACGAGACGATGATTACAGTGAGGCATCGCACCCCCCGAGATACCATACATCGCTCATCCGTTAATGGAGCGGTGCATCATGCATCTCGGTTTATATCAGTTGGCCACCATGACTCACAGTATGGTAGACCAGGCTCTCGTTTGCGGTCTAGTGGAGAGATGGCGACCGGAGACGCATACATTTCACCTTCCAGTTGGGAAGATGATAGTCACACTGGGTGATGGCAGCGCCTTATGAGGTCTACGGATAGATGGCGACCCCATCGGTGGTGTATCGGACCATCCGGAGCTGATGGGGTTGATACCAGAGCTGCTGGGGGCCGCTCCGACGAACTTGCAGAAGAAGAAGAAGAAGAGAGGAGAGGAGGAGGAGTACCGGTATTCTGGGTATTGCATTAGTCTTGCGGCGCTCCGCAGGTTCTTCTACCGGCGTAGGATCACCCGCAATACCGCTGACGAGCAGGACGTTTTGAGGTTATCTATCACAAATAGTTGAAAAATTAAAATATGTTATGGAGTTAACAATAATTGTAGTTATTTATGTTGACTAATTTATATTGCAGGTATGTGAGGGCATTTGTCATGGATTTATGTGGCAGCGTCATGTTTGTCGATTCCAGCGGAGACGCAGTTCCGATTATGTTTCTTTCTCTGCTGAGAGACATTGAGCGGCCGTCAAGGTGGAACTGGGGTGGAGCCGTGCTCGCCCACTTATACCGGGGCTTGTGTCATTCATGTCTGATAAGTTTGTACAAATATTTTAATTTTTTTATTACAAATATTAGAGTTCAATATTTACCAGAATTGCCCCACATGTCCAAAATTTAGGTGAAGAACAAGCAGATTGCCGGGCCACTTCTACTACTCCAGCAGTGGTCCTGGTCGCATCTATCGGTATGTTGGCATATTCCTCCAGCTCGAGAGGGGTTATGGACGGGAGATGATCCCGAGCGACGTCCGGCATACGGTGCTATATAGAGTCCTCCCTACACATACGAGAACACGGGCAAGGGGAGGACCGTGGGTATTTTGTATGTCCGGGGTCAGCTCCAGATGCTTCACGAGACGAGCGTCACCTGGTACCCCTATCGGGTGTTCTACGATAGAAACCTTTTGTGCTGGCTGACATTAGAGCAGAGATATCTCTCGTTTTATCGGGAGCCGTGCGTATGTTTCTGGATAGTTGAGTATCACTATCATGATCGAGTGCCCCGTCAGTTTGGCTTGGATGCCTATGTCCCGGATTTTCCAGAGTTGGGCGAACAGCAGACCACCCAGCTGCACAGGTAACTACCCACTGCCTTATTGTTTGTCTATTTTATTACTTGTTCATCCATACACGTTACTAATTAATTTAAATTGCAGCACTAAACACAACAAGCCCAAAGTCGACTGGAGCACGCATTTCTGGAAGCATTACCAGCGTGCTGCATCAACCGGAGGATCACTTATGGACCTCGCCGCCCACTATTTGATGCCCCTATGCCGGTCAGGCCTTGGAGATTGCGATATTTAGTATGGTACAAAGATGGGGCATGCCGTCAGTTTATCTATATGGGGACTATGGTGATGCTCTTCGACGGAGACTCATGGGTGACGGATCTATGACTTACTTGCCTTTCGGCCCGATCCATGCTCGTTCGGTATATTTAAATGAAACTGACATGCTTAAAAAATTGTAGTTATTTATTCATCTTCTAATATAATATGAAAATACATTGCGTGCAGATTTTGATCGGTATTAG
>JAJGRW010004705.1:0-49387 GCA_025461045.1 Carex parvula | reverse complement strand
CAATATCACATTACAAAGCATGTACCAATGACACAAGAAAAGCACTCAAAAGTGTCAAAATGACCTTCTCTGGTAAACAGAACCTTCTGGACTGGTACAGGGACCAAAATGAAAAATGGACTTCACCACTAGATAGAGGACTTCAAAACACACAAAATGGACATAAAGTTTGCATTTTTCTGACTATATTTCGATTTTATACGAATTTCCAAAGTTCAGATTCAAAAATAGAAAAAAACAGCATTTAAATAAAAAAGGGCTGCTGTTGAAAAATGGGCAGTACCGAATGACAAAAAAGGTCAAATCATAAAATAAACATCATAATTAGATAGAATATTTCAAAATACACAAAATAGACATAAAGTTCATATTTTTCTGACTTTGTTTCAAATTGATATGAATTTTTAAAGATTTAATTGTTAAGTATAAGTAGAAATCAAATAAAACATCTGCACGGATCTTAAAGCAATTTGAGGCCTTCAGTTCTGGCGCCATAATGGGGTTTGAATGAGAGCACGGGTTTTAAAGTCTAGAATACACATCAAATAGTCAGCACGAATCCTGAAGCTCGGCCCATATCTTAAAGCCCAATACACCAATCTAAAAGACCCAAAAATCCGAATCTCAAAGCCCAGACAATAAATAAAATTATAAATCAATACCCTTTTTATGGAAGACCCCCTCTGATTTTTCAATATTTGCAGCGAAGCCCCTGTAAATTTACAAGAAGGTCCCTGACAGTATAAAACTCTTTCAAATAAGCCCTTAAAGGCCCAAATTTCACATGAAACCTTGTCTAAAACCCAAATCACAAACCCACACCCTTCCAGCTTTGTAAATAAGCCTCTGCAAAAACATAAATACTTACGAATAAGTCCTTTTTGGCCATAACTTCTTCATTTCAAGTCCAAATTGACTCAAACCACCTCCAAATGAACCCAAATTGAATCCGCCATCTTTCTAAACCAAAATTGAACATATCCAAACATCAGCCAGGCCCTGAAATGACGAAAATACCCTTTTCTTCATGTTTCAATCATTTCCTCTTAAATAAAAATATAAATAAAGCATAAATATATTCTCTCAAGTACAAATATGTTTATAAAATAAATAAAAAGGTGTAATAAATGTATTTTAATAATAATCATTACATCTCGTGCATACATATTAATTAAATACCTAAAACAATGATAATCAAAGGAACACACAAAAAACCAAGTACATGAGTTTTCCCCTTTTAGCCCCTTTATTCAATTCACGACAGATAGGCATAAATCCCGAAATGAACAAGGTATTCAGTATGGCTTGGGAGGGCCATCTGATGTAATTAACAGCGGGGGCTTGCTCCCGCTGGGAGTTAAACGTCCCCACAATCATTAAACTCTCTCGATGGACTGATCATGGATCGTAGGTCCGTCGAGGGTGAACCGGAAGGAATAGCGGAAAGAAAGAAACGAATGTTTCAAGTTCGATGTTCTTTAACCAATCGAGAGCATTGAACTGTGAGGCATTTAGATACACATGCACACACACCTTCCATACCAACAGCTGTGCAACTTTTTGCGCCCTACATGAGTAAGAGATTGTCGAATTGGCTGTTGATGAAGTGAGAGCCACCATCACTAATCACCACTCGAGGCACCCCAAACCTAGGAAAAATAATTTTTTGAAAAAGTTTACTTACCACGCGGAATCGGCGGTTGGACTTGCCACGGCTTCAACCAACTTGGAGACATAATCGACTGCGACAAGAATGTATTTGTTGTTGCAAGAGCTAGGAAAGGGTCCCATGAAGTCAATTCCCCAAACATCAAATAGCTCTACCTCAAGGATTCCATTAAGAGGCATCTCATGTTTTCGAGAAATGTTGCCTGTTCGTTGGCACTTATCACATTTTAAGACAAAATCTCTCGCATCTTTGAAAAGGGTCGGCCAATAAAATCCGGCTTGAAGCACCTTTGCCGCAGTTTTACTGGTCGATGCATGTCCACCATAGGCGGAAGAATGGCAACATGATAGAATTTGCAAAAATTCTTCTTTCGGCACACAACGCCGATGAATCCCATCGACCCCCAATTTAAATAGTAAAGGCTCATCCCAATAATAATGTTTCACATCCGACAAGAACTTTTTCTTTTGTTGATAAGTAAGTTTCGGCGGTGTAACCCCACATGCAAGAAAATTTACAAAGTCGGCATACCATGGTAATTCAGAGATTGAAATTGCACAAAGGTGTTCGTCCACAAATGAGTCATCGATCGGGAGGTCGCCTTCTATTGGTTCAGGTTTGATTCGGGATAAATGGTCCGCCACAGAATTTTTGGTACCTTTCTTGTCTTTAATCTCCAAATCAAACTCTTGAAGTAGCAAAAATCATTGGACAACAATTCTGCCAGGAGCTTGATCTGTTTTACTTTAAAGTAAAAATCAATCCACCAGTGCTCTGCCGCCGGCCTCACCACCCTTCTCTCTCACAGTGCCGCTCTCCTTCTCTCCCTCTTAGATCCGGTGTCTCTTCGCCTCTACACCGAGTTCTTCCTTCATTTTTCGCTTCAAAAAGGTTAGATTTCTCTCTTTTCTTTTTCTCTTGCTTAGTCTCAACCGATCTATGCCAAATTCTTGTTAAAAACGTACCAATATTTGGCAAACTTGAACTCAAACCCTAGGTTCGACCAAAACAGAGCATTTTCTGAACTGTTCTCGATCTGTGTGGGTGCCGTGCAGGTAACGTTGGTTCACGAAATTTTTGGCCATTTTTCTGTCCATTTATGTTATTTTTTTTGTTTTGTGCGGGCCGCACAAAAACTTGAACTGCCCGCATGACAGGCCGCAGAAGTCTCTGTTGCCCAAACCCTTTTTCTCATCGGTGCAACTAATTTATTTCCTGTGGGCCGCAAATTTGAACTGCCCGCACGACAGGCCGCAGAAGTCTCTGTTGCCCACCAAAAAAAAAAAAATTTTAATTTTTAATTTTTCAATTTTCTTTTCTTTCATTGTGTTACTACACCTTGGTACCGTGTGGCTACACCACCCTTTCTCTCTCATCTAGTTTTTGCAGATGCCTCCAAGGAGAAACCCGAAGAGACAAAAGGGGGTTGAAGGTCCCGGTGAAACAAGCGGGGCTAATGCACCAACCCAACCACCTGAACCCTTGCAATCTTACTTTGAGGGTTTCGAGGCACTACCATTGGAACTTAGGTACCGCGAACGTCTCGAACACCTTCTCAACAACCGAGTGCTCCATTCTTCTCGATGGATTGACATCCCTACCCTCCGGGAACTCGGTCTTTTCGACTCTGTCAAGATGCTAACCGAACGCATCGACCTGTGGCACTTTCTAAGCTCCCCATGCCAAACTTTCCGAGGCATCACCCTCGAGTTTCTCTCCACATTCGAGTTTGACAGGGCCCAGAGTCTCCTCACCTTCTGACTTGGTGGCCAGTCCTTCATGATGACCGCAACCGACCTTATGGGACATCTCCAACTACCCACCACCGATGCTTATGCCATGAACGAGACATGCACTTTCCAATCAGACATGTCCGAACTCAGTTTCCGAGCCGATCTCATTGATAGACATTACGCACTCAATGCTCAATGGGTTAGCCTCATTAAGCATCCGGCACTCCGCTACATTCAACGTGTTTTGGCACTTACCCTTTTTGGGCGAGGTGAGACTAGCTCTTGCTTTAAAAAACTCAAAAATTTATATCTCTATTGTATGTTGCGCAGGAACAACGAAGAGATGCACTTCCAACCACATTTCGGGTACTACCTCACCAAGCATCTCCACTCCGTAGCCACCGAGCACCGAACCAACGGCAGCATCTCTTGTGGCGGCGTGATCACCAAAATCGCCCATGCCCTAGGCGTTAATATTCTAGACACTCCGCTCGAAGGCCCAATCACTCTTGATATCTGTAGGGCGCAGAAAGTTGCACAGCGGAATGGAAGGTGTGTGCATATGTATTTAAATGTCTCATGGTTCAATGCTCTCGATTGGTTAAAGAACATCGAACTTGAAACATTTATTTCTTTCTTTCTGCTATTCCTTCCGGTTCACCCTCGACAGACCTACAATTCATAATCAGTCTATCGAGAGAGTTTATTGATTGTGGGGACGTTTAACTCCCAGCGGGCGCAAGCCCCCGCTGTTAATTACATTAGATGACCCTTCCAAGCCATACTGAATACCTCGTCCATTTCGGGATTTATGCCTATTTGTTGTGAATTGAATAAAGGGGCTAAAAAGGGAACTCATGTATTGAATTTGGGTTTGATTTGGTGTTCTATGCATTTGGATATATGTGTGTGTGTGTGATTTCACATTAAAATAACGTTTATTGCATTTTAAAATGGGAACTTGGATATTTGAGAAGTGTATGTACAACGTTTGTTTACATTTGATTTATAACATATTCATTTACATTTTTATTAATTATTTACATTCTATTAAGAAATCATTTAATTTTGGAAAAGGGTATTTTGGTCATTTCAGAATTTGGCTGATGCTTGGACACATTTAATTTTGATTTAGAAACATGGAGAATTTGATTTGGGTTCATTTGGAGGTGGTTTGAGTCAATTTGGACTTGAAATGAAGAAGTTATGGCAGAAAAAGGACTTATTTGTAAGTATTTATGTTTTCCCAGGGGCTTATTTACAAAGCTGGAAAGGTGTGGATTTGTGATTTGGGTCTTAGAACAAGGTTTTATGTGAAAATTGGGCCTTTAAGGGCTAATTTGAGAGAGTTTTATGCTGTCAGGGACCTGTTTGTAAATTTACAGGGGTTTCGCTGCAAATATCGAAAATCAGAGGGGATCTTTTATGAAAAGGGCATTGATTTATAATTTCATTTATTATCTGGGCTTTGAGATTTGGATTTTTGGGTCTTTAGATTAGTGTATTGGGTTTTAAGATATGGGTTGGGCTTCAGGATTTGTGCTGGCTATTTGGTTTATATTTTAGACTTTAAAATCCGTGTTTCCATTCAAACTCCATTCTGGCGCCAGAATTGAAGGTCTCCAATTGCTTTAAGATCTGTGCAGATAACATATGTTTTATTTGATTTCCACTTGTATTTAACCTCTGAATCTTTAAAAATTCATATCAAATTGAAACAAAGTCAGAAAAATATGAAATTTATGTCCATTTTGTGTATTTTGAAATTTTCTATCTGATCACGATGTTTATTTTTTTTATTTGATTTTTCAGTCATTCGATACTGCCCATTTATCAGCAGCAGCCCTTTTTATTTAAATGCTAACTTTTTTCTGTTTTTGAACCTGAACTTTGGAAATTCATATAAAATCGAAATATAATCAGAAAAATGTAAAAGTTGTGTCCATTTTGTGTGTTTTAATGTCATCTATCTGATGGTGAAGTCCATTTTTCATTTTGGTCCCTGTACCAGTCCAGAAGGTTCTGTTTACCTGAGAAGGTCATTTTGACACTTTTGAATGCTTTTCTTGTGTCATTGATGCATGTTTTGTGATTTGATGTTGGTCCACTATTCCAGAGGGCATTAGGGACTGGTTTAAGGCATTTACAACTAATTTCATAACCAATAAACAAAAGGAAAAACGAAAAAATCCAAAATTCCAAAATAATGTCAAAAATCTGCCAAAATATGGTTTTATGCAGGGAAGCCCCTGATTTTGTTTAAAATTATGTTTTTGATATATTGAAGGACATGTCATTAAGATTTCCTTAGATTTAAAGATGCAAACATCATGAACAAGCATAACTTGTCATTTATTTGCATTTCAAACCTTTCATCTTTCACCATTTATATATTTGGGATATTTAATTTCTTTTAGCATATTTGCTTAAGAAATCAAATATTCTTTCATACACAAATGGGTCCAAAAGGGGGAGTCATTGAAATTTCATAGGTTTAAAGCATAAATGACATATCATAGCTAATGCTAATGTCTTTTTATACTTTAGACCTCAATTTCTCACTATTTGCACATAGTTTTTTATTTTGCCAATATTCATGCATGTGAATGCACTAATTATTGACTAAATCAATCCCTTTGTACAAATAGACCCTTTGATCATTTAGGTTGAGAGAATAATAGGGGAGACCTCATGACTCAACCCTATTAACTCTTGTGTGTTTAATTTTTTTTTTGTCACTTTATTACCTTTTAATTTCTTCATAAAATAATTAATATAATTTCCATATGAGGGGAGACCTCATGGCTCAACCCTCATACTTCCATTATCTAACCATTTTTAGAAGGAATTAAAGGTGTTTAGAAAAAGAAAGAAAAGAAAAGAGAAAAGAAAGGATTTTTCTTGTATTTAATATATTCATGCATATATTATTTTTTTGTTTGATGATCATTAAACTTCATGCTTTGCTTATAAAATAAGCTTAAAACATCATGAAGCTTTCTCATTTTGCATTTTCACAAAAGTTCGAAATAAAATAAAGAAAGCAAAAGAAAAATATATAAAATGAAGGAAGCTCCAAGTATGTAAAGAAAAGAAGAGAGGAGAGGAAATATAATATAAGAAACTATAAACAAAGAACATTCTTTCATTGATTCATGATTAATATACATGAAAACAAGCTCTATTAAGCTTCTACATTGCAAAATCTCTACCTATTTCTATTTTGATCTTTTGTAGATGAGGAAGAGGGTTTCGGCCTTGTGAGGTTTGTGTTGTGTGGTGTATATATTGTATATGTGGGGTGTCTCTCTATTGTGTATATTGTGCTTCTTCCTCTCATTTTCTTCTTCAAATGAGGGGTTTATATAGGCTATGGCAAGGGGTAGAGCCTAGAGTTTAGAGGAGCCTTGTTGGCATGATCCCCACCACTCATTGGTATTAACTCTCATCCAAAGGTTTAGATGCATCCAAGTGTCATGCTTATCCCTCAAGCTTGAAGAGAATATTATTGGTATTTTAGCATCTTCATTGGTCATGTGACATGTGTCCATGGGAGTAAAAATATCTAGATCATATTCTAGAATATATTCTTCTCTCCTACTTTGGCATCTTCATTGGTAGTGTGACATGTGTCCATGGGAATAAAAATATCTAGATCATATTCTAGAATATATTCTTCCCTTCTATTTTGGCATCTTCATTGGTAAAGTGACATGTGTCCATGAGAATAAAATATCTAGAGCATGTTCTATCCTCTCAAATTGGGCCATGCAATAATTGGGCTAGCCACCAATTTAATTCGGCCATTTAATTATTTGGCTCGGCCATATAGCAATTTAATTCAAATTCGGCCATATAGCCATCTAATTCAAGCAGCTCAATTATTTCAATCAATTTGACATTTTTTATTCGAGCCTAGGCAGCAATCCCATTCTAATATATTATATATATTCGGCAGCAGCTTCAAATAAAAAAACTAAACAGTGCCATTTTTTTTTGTTTCAATTCTTTTTTTTTTCTTTTTTTTTTATTATATTCTTCTTATTTCTAAATCCAACTTTTTTGGGTCAAACAATATCCCAGGCCTCCTGCACATGCAGCTCCTCCGGCGCTCGCCCGACGACACTTTCTGGATAAGTGATGGCCCGGGCAACTATGGCTATCGCTTACCTCTCACCACAATCCTTGACCCACTGCTGCTTTCCACTTGGAACCTGACGGACGAGCCCATGATTTTAGGTCCAGAGGCCACTGCTCATCCACCACCACCTGCTGAGCAAGACGTCCCCGCCCAAACCACGCTTGCCGGTCCTTCCAACCAAGCACTCATGGACTACATGGTTGAGATGAACAAAACTTGGACGCAAAACTACTCGGACATCACCTCTCAATTAAACAACCTCAATCTCCGCATGGACTCTTTCGAAGAACCTCTCTACCAAGCCGAGAAAGATGCACAACTGGCACGGTGGTACGCTCAACAAACCTTCGAGAACTCCGGCATCGAACCCAATGAGGAACCGCCCACTCCACCACATGAGCGCCGCAGCCGTCGCCAACGCAATGCAGTTTCCAAGAGGCCCCGCGGCACACCCTCTCAGCACGAGCGCACTCCACCGCAGCAGTGAGGCGCCTCAGCCTCCTTCTCCCCTTTCGCTTTCTCCACCCCTTTGTAAGTTTTATTTTTCTTCCCTTTTACTCTTTCTTGTGCGAATGTTTGCATTGAGGACAATGCTTTGTTTAAGCTTGGGGGGGATTGGAAGAAAAATTGTATCTGCATTTAGGTCATGTTTAATTTTTACAAAATTACATTTTTAGGTGAGAAATTTGTGTGATTGCTAGAATTAAGGACTTGTTTGAAAAATTTTTGTTATGATTTGGATGAGTTTGAAAAATTTGAAATAACCCCATATTTGATCAAAGAATTGCATTGGATGAGATGTTTTAGGATTTTGAAAAAAATGAAAAATTGGATTTTATCGAAAAAGTATTTTGAAACCAAGGTATACCTTTCTAATTGGGAAATTGGGATTTACAAATGAAAGAAAGGTTGTAATATCCATAGGTATGAAAGAATGCCTTTGGATGTGTGTATTCATGGTATTTTTTGCTTAAGTTGTTGAAATGATTTTCATGGAAAATTTGTGAAAATTCAAGTCGGACTCCGCTTACCTATGTTACGGCGACATGACGTACTAATGGTTATGAGTCCTTGACACTTTGCTCCGCTAGTTTACCCGATAAAATGTCTGAGTTTACACCTTAAGTGTGCGTTCGTGTCATGGAAGGGTTGAACCAAGAGCATGCGATCGCACTTTTGAATTAAAATGGTTGGGTATGGTTAACTACTTATAACTAGCCGGTTTTGTATTAAGGATAAAGATCATAGTGTCACAAAAATAGCAACAAAAAGAAAAAAAATGTAGAATTTTGCATGATACCAACACACGAAATTCACAACTTTCTAGCCCAAGCTTGGAACAAGCTTGGGGGGGGGGGGCGAAAAAGGTAAATCACCACAAAATGAGGGCATATTTTTGGTAGAAGAATGAAACATTAATAAGTTCAAATTGTTGATCAAAAGGATTCTCGAAGTTTTTAACAATAGCAAGATCATGTGAATTTTTCGCACTTAGGAATATTCTTGGAATTTGGTTAGTTTAGAAACCGGACTCATACCTAGGTTTAGATTTTTGCTTGAGGACAAGCAAGGTTTAAGCTTGGGGGATTTTGATAAGCCTCAATTATATACACTTTCGGTTAAGGTTTTACCTCTAAATTGTACCAAATTTCTTGTGTTTTACCCTAGTTTAATAAAGAATTCATTCAAGAACCAAGTTACTGCCTTTGCCTTGTCTAATTTGTAGGAATCAAGCAAAAAGGAGCAATTCTGCGAGTTTGTGTGGGCCGCACAAAATAAATTCTTCCGAAAATAAAAAGTCGGAAATCCACAAGTTTTGCTCCAGTCAAGTTAGAGAGTCTTGCGGGTCGTTGTGCGGCCTGAAGTAAATTTCATGCGGGCCGCACAAACAGAAAATGCGGGCCGCAAGAATTCTATGCGGGCCGCACAAATCTCTTTTCTCCCCGCAGTTTTCGGCCAACTCCTCATTATGTGCGGGCCGCACGGATTTTGTGAAGGCCGCACAAAGGCCGCACCAATGCCAATTTAGCCTGATTTTGAGGGACCTTCTCATAACGGCTGCCAGATTTCGGGGATTGATTGCCTAAGGCATGAAATTGGCTATTTAATAGGGGAGAGGCAGCAGGAGAAGGGGATCTCATCTTCCACCTTGTTCCTAGGTTCTATTTCTTCTAAACCTCTCCATTTTTTATTCTCTCCTCTCCACAAATCAAAGGCTTTTGGATTGACGGATTGAAGGCTGATTCGAGCGAGCAAATACTGAAGACAAGGAGCAGCAAACTAGGAGATTGGTGTATTATCTTCTCTTATTTGTTTATCTAGGTTTTTAGTCATGTTTTCTCTTTTGTATCTCTTGGATGTTATTGCACCCATGAGGGGCTAGATTTCTCTCTAGGGGCTTAGGCTAAAATCATGAACTTGTATTAGATTTGTGCTTACTTGGATATTTGTTCTAGATAATGATTGTTTGATGCTTGATTGATCTTGTTAATTTAATTATTCATGTGCTTTTGTGATTTGCGTTTTATTAATTTGTGTCCCGCTTAGGTTTAACCAACTTAAGGTGTTAGGATCAAAGAATTGATAGAACCAAACTACTTGCATGAATAACTCTAGGATTGAGATTAGAAATGACCAAATCTATTTCTTAGTCCGGAACCACAAGACCAATGGTTGAATGAGGTGAAGGACTTAATCGTGAAGCCTCATATTCGATTGGGACCCCTAAAATTGAACCGAATTTTGGTGTGAAGAACTTAATCGTGAAGTGTCGATATTTGGGAATAAGTTAGGCTAAACATGTGCTTATGGTCTAGATAATTAGGGTGAAGAACTTAATCGTGAAATCCGAACTATCTAGACACGTCATTAATTCACGAAAGTGACCCTTCTTGACATATTAGGTTTAGAAACCCCAAAATTACAAACATGAATTTAGAAACCAAGTAAGTGTGAATTTGATCAAGGGATTGAGAGCCGATAGCCCTTAGATTCCATCTCTTTGATTACAAACTCCTTTTTATTATTTTTTTAGAATTGTTTTGTCTTGTTTCAACTCCAATTCGGGTATTGAACCCACAATTTCAGTTTTCAACAAACCCCCCCCCCCCCCCCCATTTACTTAAATTGCATTATTTTAGAATTAATTATTTAGTAGAAAGTAATTTCTCCCGTTATCTTTGGATCGATACCTATTTTACTACAAGGATAGGTTGTATGCTTGCAACCAATCTATCATTGTGTATTAATGTTTTATAAATTTAAAGCATAAAGTGTATTACAAATTGACCCATTTATTTCTATACCCAAAATACACAACAATGAGCGCAAATTAAAACACCCACTTTAATTTACAAGTATGGTAGCCTTACTCTATATATATACATATATGTATGTATGTATGTATGTATGTATGTATGTATGTATGTATATGTGTGTGTGTTTGTGTGTGTGTGTATATATATGAGGTTGGCTAAGCTCAAAACGTTTGTTCCTAGCTCTCGGAACAAACGATTCAGTTTTCCAATTTTAAAAGTTCAAACAGTCGATCCAAACCGTTAGATGTTCAATCTATATTAAAATGTGCTAGAGAAATAGCCATGGCATGAGGTGCCAGGAAATTATAAACTTGAAGATACACTTTTTATTAATACATATGTGGGAGGCATCAAGCAACCAACCTTAAAAAAAAATGAGGGAAAATCTATATAAGATCACTTTATCTGAAAAAAAATGAGGTCACATAACTGCCATTTAATTACTTGGATCAAACATTGCACCACAGTTCAAAAAGTAAACCAAATAAAACGCCATATATGTTCTCTGAATAGCCACAATAATTCATTACACTGGATAGTGAAGCCCTAAGATTTTAATGAAGTACTAACAGAGATTAATATTACAAAAGTCCAAAGAAGTTCAAATGACACATGGACTAAAACCAAGCATATATGTGTTCAACAAGTTCATCAATAACCCACAATGAATTTTTGGATGCCAATTCGGTAAACAACTCAAGATATTCTATTGTATCTATTAGATACCATACATCCCATAAGATATTACCTTTTTATTGTTATATTTGTTTCTTTAGTTATATTGAGAAATTTTGTTATAAAACTCTTTGTATATAGTTTGACTTTCGTAACATATGAAAAATATTTTACGTATGAATAATAAAAGTAGTATTTTTTATTTGAAAATGTTGTCTACAACTACAAGTGTAGAAAATATGAAAAATAATAAATGGCCTTATAAATTACTAGCTTACAGCAAATGAAGATTAATTGTCGCACATATACGTACTGTGAAAAATCATTCATTTATTTTTCTTCTTCACTTACTTTATGTTTCTTCAATGTCAAAAATCACACATATATTGTGTCATTCATTGTCTTCTAAATTACTAGGTTAACTACTATATATATTAAATGAGAAAGAACAAATAGTATGTAATTTTAACGGACAATATATTTAAAATTAATTTAAAAATATGAATTGCATACGAGTTTAAAACTTATATAATAATTATATATAAGGCATTGGTGGAAATCAATTATTAATAATTATAAAAATCATTAGATATAGTCCAAAAATTTGAGTAAGATGTTTAATTAAGAAGGCAAAAAATGGGCATATTCCTTATGAAGTTAAATATGAGCATGAGGTTGCCAAATGTATTGATGTGAAGGTCTTATTGTTTTTGTTCCGATTGCAATTGTGTTTCAAATTATTTTTCTTAGAATTTGATTCTATATTTCAATTTCGTTTCAATCTAATCTAATCGGTTCAGTTCTAATATCTAATATGATATGATATTTTTTTTGTTAATCTGATAAATGTAATTCTTAAGTTAGATAGAAAATTTGTTAATCTGATGAATCTGATTTTTTTAGTCTGATTTATTATTCTAGTCTCATCTGATCTAATAGGTTTAAGGTACAATATTAATCTTTTTTAATATGTTTCATGTTATTCATGAAGCTAAAATAATATATAACAATTTGTTAATATGTTTACTATTATCCTTAAGTTATATAAATCAATTTTTTAATCTTATTTAATATATTAAAGTTAGTTAATATGATTTATTATTATTTCTTTAATCTGATTTATTATTATCAGTCTAGTCTAATCTAATTTTTTTGTTTGTTAATCTAATTAATGTAATTTTTAAGTTAGAAAGATAAAAAAAATTAATCTGCTTTATTTTTTTATCTTTTGTTAATCTTATTTATTTGTTCAAGTTAAGCTGATTTATTATTTTTTCTTTGCTTTAATTTCTTAAATGCCCTTCAATACACTGTACATTTCTTATTAATTTCTCTCTTAACTCATGTATATATCAAATTTACCAATCAACTATTTCATCTCTTTCTTATATTAAAAAGAGAATTATTACTTAATATTAAAAACTGCTTCATCTATGATATTTGTTTAATTTAAAAGTATTTGACCATAATATCCCTAATAAAGAAACGAGAGCAATTCCAATCCCGCTATCCTAGATAGTTGCTTCATTCTCTTCCTCTTCCTTCTTCATTAAACTCTACAGGTGAAAAACAAAACCATGGGTTACTCCCCTCTAGTCCTCTATGCCAGCGTGCAAAGCAAATACAAAACAAATTCATGCAAGTACAGATGCACGCCATGATTATTTCCTGGCACCGGAGATTTATCCGGTCCAGGAAATCTTCTAAATGGATCAAATATAACAAATTCGTATATAGACGCTCAAATTTGATGCACATAAAGTTGATTTTTTTTTTTTATAAAAGGAAAAATTGTCCATTTCATTAGCGTGAAATCATAGTTAACTTACAAGAAAGTAAGTTAAAAGCTCCGATAAAAGAAATCCATAAGGCACTAATGCAAAGCAAAACACAAAGGCTTTGCATTTAACATGCCACCCAAATACAGTTATAGTAAAACAACAAGCTAATACTAAGCCACATATGATAGTGCTGAGATAAAGTAAGAATTCTAAACTCGGATCTATACAAAAAGCATTGTTTTTCTTCATATCAAGTCAAGCTGGAGAACCAGTATCCCTGAGTAGCGCACAATAGGGTTTGCTTCTTCAGCCGCAACACCCTAATACACTAGCTACCAGTTGGTTGTCAGCAGGATCCCAAACACGAAAAGGTATTGCATTGATATCCTCTGGCAGCCATTCCTCTACGTACAGCTTATTTGATCCTCCCAATAACGTTGATTAATGTTGGCAACAAAAAAGACAAAAGATAAAAAGAAAAAGAAGAGGTTATAATCAAAAACAGTATCAGTTTCCATAGCCTACTAGTATATTATCCCTGAATTCATAATCACATCTAATTACCTATCAATATCAATATCGTAATTTGTTAAGATAAAAACAAACAAGTAAAAATAAACTACAATATTTTTTCACTCTTGTCATGCATCAAGAATTTTAGATACAGTAAAAATAAATAAATGCAGTGCACCATTTGTTTTTAAAGAATCACAACACTTAGTATATTTTAATTTGAAGCAGATCATTTCCAACTCTACCATTGTCAAAGTATCTCTAAATTGGTCACGTGTAAAACCATTTTCTATTCTTAATGTGCAGTACTAATTAACTTGAAAAAGGCAAGAAAGAATTTTGGCCGAAGATATGGTTGTTTTCAGACACGATACATGTACTATGATGAGATAATAAAGTAATCATTTATTATAGAAATTCTATAACGAGATTAAGGCAAGATGAGATAACAGAGGAAAAAGATATCTTTCGAATCTTCATCAGTTTGTGATATAACATGGAGAGAGGAGAGAGGTTCATTTGACATTTCATATGAAGAGATAAAATCCATGATGAAAGACATCCAGACTTGAAGAAGGATGAGAGAGAGCGCTTCTATGATCCTTTATGCGAACAGACGTTGGCCTAATAGTGTCTTTGATAGACACAACAAGGAGAAGGAGAAAAGGAAGAAAGATAAAAAAAAAAAAAAAAAGAAGGATGTTCTATAGTTCTTAGATGCATTTTTATCCATTCCTTTTGAACAAAATTAATTATGATTTTTTAATATTATTTGACTAAAGTTAATTATCTTGTTACGGACAAGAAGAAATAAGAAATACGTTAAAGAGTTCAAGGATATTTACAATATATTAAACTCTAGAGGGGTAAATAAGAAAATCAAGACAAGTTGAAGGACACCGACGGAATCAGAATTGTAAAAAGACGTCGTTTAGTGCTTCAAATATTCAGTTTAAGTTTTCTATCAACGGTAGACATACAACGACCGGTATTTTGTTTAGTGTAATTGAGGTTTTCGTAGTGTTTAATTGTAGAATCTTTTAGTTTGCATATAGAGTAATTAACCTTTTTGCATATAGTATAAATCAATTGTTGAATAATTTAATTTTTTTAGTGTAATTTAGATTTATGTAGTATAACTATTAATTGTAGAATTATTTAGTTTGTAAGTAATTTAACTCTTTACATATAGTATTAATCAATTGTTCAATGATTATTTTTTTAGTGTAATTGTAGAATAATGTAGGGTAATAAAATGAATGTTAATATTTAATTGGGTTTGCATGTCATGCATGTCAATATTTAATTGAATTTACATGTTAATATTTTTTTTTTGAGGGAGAAGAAGGATATTGAGAAAAAACAAAAAAAATGGGACTGAATAGCCAATTAAACAAATCAGTCAAACACTTAATCTTGGACATTAAACAAATAAATTGCTTGGTGTCCAAGATTACATCTCTGTTAAATATGCACATAGTTAACGAAATTATAAATAGTCTTATATATAGCCTCTGATTCTCAATTATCCAGTTCGTTCTACTTAATTCATTGTTAAGTTTCAAACTTGAGAGCCTTGGAATTTTCAAATTTACCCTCCTATCTCTCAATATTATTGCTCTGATTTTCTCTTGATATAACACATTATACATGGCCGGTGTCGCTGGTAAGAGCATGCATGCCATACAGTACAAGTGTTATGGTGGTGGTATTGCCTCCCTTCAGGCACATCTCCCTCTTTCTGAATCTCCTTCATACTTCTTTTATATATATATATATATATATATATATATATTTTTTTACAACGAGCTGTTGAGCACCAAAAATTTCAAATATAATTAAGGGATCTATTTCGCTGTTGAACTGTTTGTTCTTCGGCATTTTAATGAGTGTATTTAGTTTTCCTGCCAAAAAGAATATAATAAAAGATGCATGACCCCAGTACTGCACATAACATTTATTCCTTTTGGTACCAGTAAACGGTGTATGGAATGCTGTAGAATATATCCCTGGTACAAGTCAGTAACACTACAGTGTTGATCAAGCCTCAGAGGATTGTTTCCAAATGGTATTCTTTACTATTTAAGAAAATTAAATATAGCTGAATGGTTTGACTATATTTGAATTTGAATGTAGAATGTTGAAATTCCTATTCCACAACCAAAGAAAGATGAGGTGTTGGTTAAAGTAGAAGCTTCAACCATCAACCCGGCCGATTGCAAAATTCAAAAGGGGAAGCTTCGGCCATTTTTGCCATCTAAATTCCCCTTCACCCCTGGTAAGCACAAGTACAGTATTGTAAAAGTCAAGTGATGTTCTTACAGAATTCGCCATCTTTTTAATATTCCTTTAGATGAAAACTTGTCGGATAATCGAAGTCAACAAATTTAACTTTGCACCTGAAATTGTCTGATAAACTAACAAAAAAAAAAGGAAGAAAACACACACATGCACACTCATATGTTCTTCATTACTGCTGACTAATTGTATGACCAGCTCAATTATACTGAAAATTAAATCTTGAGATAGAAATCATTTATTACAAATGAAGGAGCAACCATTTTTCCTATTCATATTTTGGGACGCTTTGCACACAGTTTTCATTTTAATTTTTTATGAAATCTATAATTATAGAACAAGAAAATCCCAATAAATTAACATTGTATCTATTTCTGCAACAGTTACTGACATTCTGGTCAAGTGATTCAAATCGGATCTGAAGTAACTGCATATAAAGTTGGTGACAAGGTTGTATGCAGGCTCGGTTTTGCGGTATGTAATACTTAGCTAAAGGTTGGTTTTTATCACTCCAACTGCCACATAAAAAATTAATTGTGATTTTGTGATACTGATTTTTCATTTCTCTTAACTTTTAATTGGTTTTCTTTGTGTTCAATTGCTGATATTGGTACAGAAATCAAGCGGACTTGCCGGGTACGCCGTTGCTTCCGAAACAGAGACTGCTCTCCGGCCCGAGGAAGTGTCTTCTGTTAATGCTGCTGGGCTCCCAGTAGGTGGCCTGACGGCACTGGAGTGTCTCCAAATGATCGGGACCAAGTTCGATGGAACTGGAAAGGGCAAACATACTCATCACAGCCGCCTCGGGTGGTGTCGGGTCTTATGCGGTCCAGCTGGCGAAGCTGGGGGGCCACCATGTTACAGCAACTTGTGGTGCCAGAAATGTTGATCTGGTGAGAAGCTTGGGCGCTGATGAGGTTCTCGACTACAAAACCCCTGAAGGTAATTTACACTATGGTGTTAAATTTTTACAATTATGCCCATAACATTACTTGTATGGGAATTGGCTACGGTGCTACACGTAGCATAGAGGGCCTCCGTGCTACGGCTCAATATTTGAGTTTTCAAAATCCTAACGGTCGATCCGAACCGTTCAACATGTTCTCCATATGAATATGTACTTGCAAACCAAATTTTACATTTTTTAAAAAAAATTTACTATTTTTTTAGATAGGTAGAAAATCACTTGATCTGAATGGTATATAAATTTTTAGATCAAGTGATTTTCTACCTATCTAAAAAAATAGTAAAAAAATTCTAAAAAATGTAAAATTTGGTTTGCAAGTACATATTCATATGGAGATCATGTTGAATGGTTCGGATCGACCGTTAGGATTTTGAAAACTCAAATATTGAGCCGTAGCACGGAGACCCTCTATGCTACGCATAGCACCGTAGCCAATTCCTACTTATATGACCATTTATTGAAATACAAGTCTCAGGTAAGCCTTGATTAGGCTGAAGGCAATATAGCAAATAGATTGTGTACAGCACCCAGTATATGTTGAAATGTAAACTTAATTGCACTGACACAATTTTTGGATAAACAAATGAGAAGTCAAAAGTCTTCAAAATCAGTCAAACATGTTAGCTGCCGACATAAGAGTAGTTATCAAATTGAAATTCTCTTGTTGTATTTTAATATTTTATAGCTTTCATGAGTGAAGTATGAATGCCGTGTAATAGAAGCCTCTTATACTCTTGTTTTAATATAAGAAATATATTTTGAGTTTGCATTGTCTCTCTTCCCTCCACCATAAATTTAAGATTATATCTAACAGTATAGTGCAAATTTCACCATATTAATTCAAAATCTTAATTTTAGGCTACAATTACCAGTAATTATACCGTTTGCCAATTGGGACCAAATGCAATCAACTGACAAGGACTGGATCAATAGTCGTTTGTACTTTGATAAATGAATTGTTCTAAGAAAAATAAACTTAGTAATTTGCTTTTAAATATAGGTCAAAACCTGAAGACCTCATCTGGCAAAAAGTATGACTACATCATAAATTGCGCCCCAGCAGTTCCATGGAAAACACTTAAATCTAGCCTAAGCAACGAAGGTTTGGTCATGGAGGTAGCGCAGCCTAATTTTTCAATCCTAATGGCGCATTTATTTGGGGGATCTTCACCTTCTCAAAAAAGAAAATTAAGATCATAAATGTGTCTCTGGGAAACAATGATTTGCAATTTCTAGCTGAGTTGATGCGAAAAGGGAGGCTTAAAACTGTTATTGATTCCAAGTACCCGTTTGACCGAGCACAAGAGGCATGGGCTAAGTGTGTTGATGGCCATGCAACCGGAAAGATTATAGTAGAGATGTAATATTATTATATGTTCAGCCTGAAACCAGTATTGCTATCTGATTTGGTCTTAAGGGCTGTTTTAGGCATATGTTGTACCAGTATAGGTTTCTTTTGGTTTTGTTTGTGTTAAACACTTGTACAGGTATGCCGATATGTTGGTATGATGGCCTATGAGTTATCCATGGTGCCTACATGGTCTGGTCTTGCCTGGATCAAGAAATTGAGACTTGAGATCATTGGTACAGGTATGATGGCCTATGACTTCACCTCACCTTACAAATTTAACACTAAATAAGTCAAATAACGGTAAACTAACAACATAAAATAGTTTACAAATCTCACGAAGATTAGAATCTCTCATTGTGTCAATTAGTCGGTTCACCTCGACAGTTTCTATAAACGCCTTTCCAGCATCTTTATTTACTGCACAAAAAGCAATTCTCTTGTTAAATTAATTATGGTCATTTTCAACATTAAGTCTGTTGTCGCAGCGACTTTTGTAAAGAATCTTTAGCAAAAATGAAAGAACCAGAATTATTCATAGGCAAGAAAACAACAAAAATTTCCAATTTAAGATCAAATATGCAAGTATAGTTTAAAAATAATATACAAAAAGTGAAAAGAGTGCTTACAAACTCTTGCATCATTGTTCAGTAATACTCTTATCTTCTCTTTTGAGTCAAGGATCAGCTTTTCTGTAGCCTGAATTGCACCAAAAGTGTTGATACTTTTCATTAAGAACGTTTAACATGACAAACACAAATGGAACCCTTACTGTGACTGTTAAAGGTAATGCAAATCAAGTCAAGAAAACTAATAAATTAATAAAGAAACTTAAAGAAATATTCTCACTTAAAGAAACTAATAAATTATAATAGCAAGATAATGCAAGTCAAGTCAACAGACAGACATTATAGTTTTTATATAGGATTTGGATTGCCAGGATGAAAATCCAGTAATTCCTTATTATTAAAGGTTGCTCTGGTACTCGAATGTGATCTCCAATATCACGTCCATACCAGATTCTTACAGGACAGGTCCAAAGCTTTCAGCCAACAGAGAGACACTGTTTTTTCCATCCATTGCTTCTAGGTCTATTAAAGTTACCACTAACAGTTCCAGTTTCCCATAGCAATAACAAAAAAAGACAAAAATGTCAGTAGTAGAGCATTCAAAATAATAATAATAATAATAATAATAATAATAATAATAATAAATATATAAGTTGGATCATAGAAAATCATAGAAAATTCCAAAAATGGAAATTCATGTTCTGGAATGCTCATGGGAGTGTTGTCTATATGCCTGTGCAATGACTTGGTTTAATTCAGCCTGGAACTAGTATTGCTATCTGGTTTGGTCTTAAGGGCTGTTTTAGGCATATGTTGTACCAGTATCAGTGGGATGTGAATTAAAATGATGGCATATGTTTTAGGCATATGTTTTAGGTTGTTTTAGGCCTTATAGTCTGAGCGGATTTTGATGGGATATGAATTAAAATGAGCAAATAGCAGGCAACAAGCATCAGTGGAACCAAAAAGGTTACAGTATCTATATTTCAAATTCACACTCATCCTTCTCTTCTGTTAGAGGTGACAACCTAAAACCCGACCTGACCCATGATGACCCAAATCCGACAATCATTCGAAGTCAAACCGCGACCTAAACCTCATCTGGACCAGACCCGTCCAATTGCCACCTCTAATATTCATTGTGCCAATGAAATTAATAAAAAAGAAATCCTACAACAAGAGAGTTTTCGAACTGATGGAATCTCTAAAATTTTTATTAAAAAATTTGATTACCTTTCTCCATCATTTGTTGCTTCATCATGCTAACATTGCAAATCACTGAAATAAAATCAGCATTCGTCGCTCCAGTTTAGTCTTCTTGGTTTCACAATAGTCGACCCCTTTTATTTTTTCTTTCCATGAACAAACCCCAAAATAAACATTGAATAAAAATAAAAGTTAAATAAAGAAACAATAATAAAATCATCCAAGCATCTAATTTAACAAAGTGCTTGATGCTCAGGATTCTTTTCTTGATGTTCTGCAACCAAGGATGATATACAAGGACATTTTCGTCAGAATAAATTTACTGTATAAGAAACTATAGTTTTACTGAATAAGACTTTCGTACCAAGAACTTGCTGAGCTGTCAGACGCTTCTTCAGTTCAGGATTTAGCATCCCTTGTACCAGGTCCTTTGCATTGTCAGCTTTGCATTCTCATTTATAGCATGTTGAAGCTTGGTTTCTAATGTTTGTATTTGCTCTGTTGCCCTTTTTAGCTTAGCATGCTGCTCAAATTGCATATAATAGAGTTGAGCAGTGAAAAAAAATTTGACGAATCATGTAGGCATTGAATAACCAAAGAATTGAGCAGTGAAATGTAAGCAATAAGGTATTTGGTGCAGAGAAGTATGAATCAAAACTTCCTACAAAATCCTCAACAAAACTAAAATATCGTGGTCACACCAGCACAGTACCTTGATGGAAATATCTAATCAATGATAAATCATTAAAAAAAATACAAAAATACGTACAGCCATTTCAAGGTCAGTTTTAACCGAGGCTTGATCCTTGACCATCCTCTCTGGAATAAAGTTCATTCAAAGCGGTTGTCATATACATGGTGCATACAAGCGTGGTAATAAAAATAAGTATGCTTCCTTATTAAATAAAATGAAGTGCACTAATCAAATGAATAGTACAAGTAATACCTACATTGTAACATAGATATGATGTTTCTAGATTATCTTATGAGAAACTTCCATAATTAAAATGACATTTGAGGAACTAACAAATCTTTGAAGAAAAATTTCATTACCTCAAACAACATGCACTGGTTACAAACTTACAATATTTAATTTTGCATTCCAAAATTGTACTTTTTCTCATTTACAATTTCAATAATGAGAAGGCCATCCTAAGAATTCCATTAATTACAGTTATGATAACACAAACTAAACCTAATCTGAACAGGGTTCTAAGAATGCATAGGTACATTTATGCATTATCTAATAAAGTTCCGAAAGTTGACCAATCCTTTTGGAAAGTTAAACAAAATCACATGATAATCACATCATTTTTAATATCAAAGGTGCACAAAGAAATATATGATTCAACTAATTTTCATAATAAATGCTATGTTTAACACTGCACTTAGCACAACGAAACATGATATCTAGAATCAGAGGTTCACTGCCAAATTATCTCATCAAAATTCCAACATTCACTTAGATACTCTAGCATAATATAAGAAATGAAGTTAGTTTTTCTCAATTTGAGGGAAGAAATCTACCTGCTGTGAGTTTGATTCAAATGATGGCTTTGTGTTAGGAGTGTAGCCTGCTCTAACAGCACCAGATCCTGATCCGACTAGAGATCTGAAGCTCCCTAGGTTTCTCGCCCCAGAAAATCCTTGTTTCTGCATCTTAAACCCTGAGATACACGATTTCTTACTGAAATTGAAAAAAAAAAAGAAAAAGAAAAGTAAAAGTAAAGAAAAATGAAGCGTGAATTGATAATCATGCATATAACCCCTTGAAACCCCTCTATCAAGAAATTATCGCCAGTTTTTGCTGATACTGAAGCAGAGACTAAACGAAATCGAAATTTTTTTTCACAAGGAAATGCAAACTAAGTAGGTAACGACGTATTCCGAGTGTAAATCCATACGATCTCAGATAATCTCAGGCATTATCGATTTTATCAATTCTACATTACGAAATTACGAAATTGAAGCCTAAAACGAAAAAAAAAAGACCAAATGATAGAATCAAGGGGAGAAAGAGATGCTATCTCACCGCTCAAACTCGAGATTTTCGAACTTCGATCGGTTCTTCTCGATCAGTCGCTCACTCTCTCTCTCTCGCGCTTTGTCGTTTTCTAAGAGAAGGAACACTTTTAGAATGAAGTACAGTGGCTGATAGAAATTAAGCTAAACACGGTCTAAACCGGTGTATGTTATGCGCGTGGCATTCCAGATCAGTGATAGTCTACCGGTGTAAACGGTCGGATACGGATCGGACAGTGGTCAAACTGTATTCTTATCTGTTATAAGTTTTTAGATACAAATACGAATACGGATAGTCTCGGATACGGATACAGATCATATATTAAACGGATACAGATCGGATATCAGATAGATACAAATACAGATATGAATATAATTCAGGTAATTAAAAATAAATTATTAATGTACATTCTAGTAAAAAAATAACATTTAAATATAATTTTTCATTCATAAATTAGATGTGATATTTTTTATAATAAATTTGTTGGATAGAAAATATATATCATATTATTATAACATTAGTTACTAATTATGCCGACATTTTTAAAAATACCCTAAGTTAATTACAGATTAATAAATCTGCCCACGATTGCTCAAGAATTTTAAATATGCCCAAACCAGCCATTTAATGACCGGTCCAAATTAAAATGCCCAACCGGCCATTAAATGGAACTTGATGGAAATTATGATGGAACTTGAAATAAATTAAATTGAAATACTCCATTAAGTATTTAATACCTGAAACATTGACCAATCACAAGTTTTTTTCCCAGTCGCACACTCCACTGTATATATTGCCTATAAGCCCTACAATTAATAAAGGTCATTATGGTACTTATCCTTAGATATTATCATGTTGATCAGATTATTACTTTGTGTTTTACAATATATGAATTTTGCTTACTTCGGAAATGAGATTCGATTGCATAAACCATGTCGTCCGCCAGTTTGGAGTCGATGCAGAGGACCAAATCCTTGCTTGGAATTATGACAAGAAGAACCCAATGATCCCTACAATTTAAGTAATAGTAATAAATCAATATGAACTTGTGATTCAAGGAAAATAAACATGATTGAACTCTAGGAAATTACGTCTCGTGGTATGGTGCAAAGATGAATGTTTTCTCCTGCATGCTTAGGGTGCAGTATTCGAGCGACTATGTGTTGTTGTATTTAATCGATGTTGCGCTGATCAGATTTGCATCCATATGTCCGATGTGGGAATTGTTTTTCACACTGCCTAGAGGAGAAAGGAGTTAATTGTGAAGAGAATAAATATGTTTAAAAAAATAAAGACTCATATCAAATAGACCTGGATGATAGAGACGTCCAGATACTTCCAAGTCATTAAATCCCTCAAATCCATAAACCCCACTGCAAGACCGAAGGCCTCATTCCTAATTAGCCCTGGCAAGACAGTGACTACAAAGCTACCTCCGACTGATTAGGGGGGGGGGTCCGAAGATATCGCTTAAATCTTCTCCAAGATGTTCCTACTCTTACACACTCACCAATGGTTCTCGTACCTCCACTTCACCCACCTCTTTATGCTGAACTTCCATCAACAACCAATTACATTGTTAAACAAATGAAAGGTGTGATAATGTTAATGAGAATATTTAGTAAATAATTCATTAATTTGACCTCCTCCAGCCTAATCCCCATCTTTGGCCAATGGATTACACCACGTATGACATCCTAAAGGTAGAGGTAGTGCATTGATTCATCCGGTACAGGAAGAGGTATCATCCTATATTATTCAATAAAGCTATCGACAAGCACCCGCATACAACTTGGTTGGATCTGAGTTCTGGAACCTGGTTGATTCACATCTATAGGAACAACGCAATCCCCGGCACAACGCAACCCCACTGGTTGGATATGAGTTCTGGTACCCGGTCGCAACAACGCAATCCCCCACACCGAAGTTTATGCTTACATTGCATTTCCTCATATCCTGCAGATGTAATTAAGCACAAAATATTTTATTAAATCAGAAGTTCATTGAATCAGATAAAAATTAGTTGAATTGAACCTGCAAGGGATGTGGACTTGCCTGAATCAAGTCCAAGGGATGTGGACTTGCTGTTTTTGGTTTGGCTGCTTTTGCCTTAGCTGATGCGGTATCTCTTGAATTGATTGTAATCTTGAAACAATGAACTCTATGCAATTTTCCAGTAAGGCAAAATATTGCTTGCATATTTCATGTTATAGAATAAGTAAACCAAAAAAGTTCTCTTGCCTAGAAAGGTTTTTGCCAAGTCCATTTCTTAATTTTGGGTTGGATTAGTGAATAAGGGTCTCTTGTGTTCAGAGGCTCCAATACATATTTATGTTTCCAAAACTATATGGGTAACTTTCCTATTCTATGACAGATCAAAGCTGAAAAAAAAAACTTCACTCGGAGCTCCATTTATTTCTCAAATACTAAGGTCGCCAAATTGTGAGAAAAAATATTAAATAATTTGTCGCACTATGATATCATTTTTTTCCAGTGTTCTAAATAGCGCGCTATAGCGGCGCTATAGCGCCGCTATAGCGTTTTTGGACCCCAAACGCTACGCTATGACATCAAAATGCGCTATTTGCGCTACGGACGCTATAGCGACCGCTACAGCGCTATAGCGGTCCGCTATTCGCGCTATTTGCGCTATACAATATGGATATTTTTTTTTAAAGCAATTTATATGGGTTTTAAATAAAGATAAAAAAAATCTCAAACCGAAATTGAATTTGTTGCTACTTGCTACAGATAAATCAATTTGAAATTGGGAATAGAAATTGAAATTTGAATAGAAAAAAAGTCCAAATCGAAAATAAAATTTGAATAGAAAAAAAAAATTATGTCATGAATCATGATGCTTAAGATATTTTTAATAGGAAAAATCAATAGTTTATGATATTACTATGGATATTTTGAACCGCAATTTGAACTTTGTACTGGTTCAATATGAATATTATAATTTCTTAATTACTTTGGTGTTATTTATTGTTCTATGAGACTTTAGATAATGTTGATATTTAGTACAAATATTGAATATACAAAATGTAAAAAAAAAAAACGCTATTTGGAATAGCTTCCGCTATAGCGACGCTATTTGGAATAGCTTCCGCTATAGCGACGCTATTCGCTATAGCTTTTTTTTTAGCCTTCCCGCTACGACGCTATAAACGCTATTTAGAACCTTGTTTTTTTCTGAAAATTTTATTTGTGGTATCATTTCTTATGGATAATAACATTTCAAGTAATTAAATAACATAATTTAAACAATTTGTCGCACTCTTAAATAACATTTAAACAAAACTAAAATAATTAAACAAAACATAATTTAAATATACAAGAAATTTTAATTGAACAAAATACAAGACTAATTTTTGCAGTGTATGATCAGTTCACTATGATATTACTTTACAGTAATTCTCAATTTTACCTTCAAATAGTTCTCAATGAACAAACAATTATCAATTTGACCTTCACTATGATATCACTTTACAGTAGTTCTCAGTTGAACAAACAGTTCTCAATTTTACCTTCACATAGTTCTCAATTTTACCTTCACTCTGATATCACTTTACAGTAGTTCTAAATTGAACAAACATAGTTCTCAATTTTACCTTCACTATGATCACTTTACAGTAGTTCTAAATTGAGCAAACATAGTTCTTAATTTTACCTTCACTATGATATCACTTTATAGTAGTACTAAATTGAACAAACATAGTTCTCAATTTTATCTTCACATCGAACTTGCAAGCCTTGTCATAGGTAATCAAGAATTTTTGGCAACCCCTTTTCAGAAGGTGTTGCACTTTCCTTTTTCATCTCGTCCTCCTCTCTGGTGTTGCCTCCAGAGAGTGAGGTTGTTGTTGTTCTTTGTCTACGGTGGATGGTGACGACATGGACGACATGGCTGCTGGCCAATAATTTTTTTTTTTATCAAAATAAGTTCTTGTTAGTCTCAAAAAACACTACAAAAGTAAGAACCTCAGTGAGAGGGAGGAACCTCACATCAAAATCCTAGAAAACAATAAATGAGTTAATAAATCCCAAAAATCTCTTATCAAAAATCTAACAAAAAACCAACAAAATACTACATTGTTAAATAGAGTGAGAGGGAGCAACCTTAACTTCGGTGACAGAGTTAGGAAGGGTGGTCGCCCAGTGCAAGTGAGAGAAAGAGAAAACCTAGATTTGGAGACCCTTGGAGTACTCACTGCGGAGAAAGAGAAACCTATGGAGTGATCAATCAATATTGGGAAGTTTAAATGACACCTACGGTGCTGATCAAATGCATAAAATAAATTTTAAAAATACATGTGCCATCGGTTCCGTATGTGGACCGATAGCGTATATACTTAACAACATCGGTTTCGTATGTGGACCGATAGTGTATATACTTAACAACATCGGCGTACGATGGCGATTTTCAAATCTTGGGAGGTGCAACTTTTTATGTGACAAGACTAAACTGTGGGTTGGACCTAAAGTGTGGCGAACTTTGAGTTTATAGTTGGACCGTCCGATTTGCAATCTGGTATGTCAATATTTGTGCTACTTCAAATCTGGTGGTCGGATTTAATCCTATAATTTGCATAACTAGGGAAATGATGATGTTCGAAAACCAAAAGTTTCGTGCTAGAGGGAAATTTGGGCTCTGTTAATGACCAAATATCTATTATATATATATATATATATATATAATCCTCATAGGGTTGCTACAGTATATTCTACAGTAATTTCTACAGTAACAAATAGTAAAAAAATTCTAAAAAATATAAATTTGGTCTCCAAGCATATTTTATTATAAAGGTCATGTTGAGTGGTTCGGATCGACTGTTCGGACTTTGAAATTGCAGATAAAAGATTGGGTGCATTGGGAGCGTAGAAATTTGGGTGCATTTGAATCCTCTAACTTTATATATAGTTAGAAAATCACAAATTAATGAATATGGTATACCGGTATAACTTTATACAGTAACAACTTGATTTTGTGATTTTGAATTCATTAATATAGCATTTTGTTTATAACCGGTATAACTATATATAGTTAGATGTTTATCTTAATAGTTAATTATCTTTTTTTTCGGTAATAGCCTGATACAATCTTTTTATACTCCTCTCGATAATAGCCGCCGAAGCAAAGCGAGGCTCACTTCTAGTTAAATACAATTTTCAAACATCCAGTTACAAAATGATTTTTTAACAATCATATCAGTAAATCCAAACTGTTCAACATGATCAGTAAATCCAAGTGCGGAGAATGTGTTGAAACTTTAACACCATCGATTCAGCCGATGGCGTTTGGACAATTGAATAAATTTAATTTAGTTTCTCAGTTTTGAGACGACTGTTCGTCTTCCACTTCACGCTAGCCATTCTCTCTACTATTGGGGTTTCTCTCATCTCTCACCTCTGTTGTCCCTTCCACTTATGGAACCATAAGTGACTACAATAGTAATATGCCTGGCCCAATAATTCTGATAATCTTAGGGCTGCTGGAGACCCAACAGGCAGTGTGTACATGTGTGTTGTCTAAGAGGTGGAACAACCTGTGGACCTCTTTAGCCCAACCTTCCATGGAGGGGATCAATGCTTTACTCAAGAAGATTACAACTGTTCATCTGCTGGAGTTACATCTCAAGTGCGCTCTGCGCCTGGTATAATATCTCTAATTGACGTCTAATTAAGTGTTTACAATAAAATGTTGGGTACTGTAATTAAATAAATTGACCCCCAATAACATTATCAGTTTCAATTTTATATGATTGACCCACATTTATAGTTTTAAGGTCATGAATTACAAATATGGTGCGCTTATTGCATGGATATTGGTGTGCTAATTTGCATGCATGGGGTGCTAATTGCATATGCATGCAAATTGATGTGCTAATTTGCATGCATGGGGTGCTAATTGCATATGCATATTCAGTGGTGTGCTAATTGAACCACATATATAGTTTGAAGGTCCCCAATTGCATATGCATGCAAATTGGTGTGCTAATTTGCATGCATGGGGTGCTAATTGCATATGCATATTCAATGGTGTGCTAATTGAACCACATATATAGTTTGAAGGTCCCCAATTGCATTTGCATATTAATTGGTGTGCTAATTGCATGCATGCATGCATATTAATTGGTGTACTAATTGCATCCCTGAATTGAATTTATAGTATAATTAATTATTTTGACTCGTGTTTATATATTATTATCCCTAATTACATGTATATATATAGTAACTGCCAACAGCAGTTTTGCCGCCACACTCCCAAAATTTGATAACCTAAAGGTTGTTACTGTTTCCATTTGTATATATTCTTTTTTTCAAATGAAAACTGTTGTCCCTTAGGCACCACTAAATTCGAAATATAAATTATTGCAAATAAAATAAAGTAAAAGAGTTTAGAGAAAATTGACACAAGGAGTGATAACGGAGTTCGGCTTAAAATGCCTACGTCTCCGGGGCGTCGCAACCGCTTCTCAGTGCGCCTTTCTATTACCCAAAAGAGAAAGGTTACAACTTGTGAACCGGTGAGCCCTTACAACCAACGGGAAGTCACACGGCCAACTAGAATCGAGAACGAAGTCTCTAAGTTCGAAATCTCAAGATGAACGCTCAAGTGCTCACTCTAATCTAATCTAACTCAAGATTAGTGAAGTGGATTTGAGGTTGTTTTGAGGGATATTGAAATTTGTGTTCTCACAACAATGGAGGAACTTGCTCTCACAGAAAATTAGGTTTCAAAAGATTAGAGTCGGCTAGATTATTTTGAGGAGAACCCTAAGGTTCTATTTATAGTGGCAACTTTCAAACGAGTATTCTGCCATAAAACGTCCCAACGTTTTGTAAAACGTTGAAAACGTTTTAACTCAAATTAGGTCAAAATTCAAATTTCTGTGAGAATTCCTAAAACGTCTCAGACGATTTACAAACGTCTCAGAACGTTTTTCTCTGGAGATTTATCGATCAAAATGCAAATTTGAAGTCTGAGAAATAATTTAAATCGTCCAGACGTTTTACAAATCGTCTGGGACGTTTTAGAATGTTTTTCCAGCTTTTAATCGATTTAATCTCCAGATTTTTCACATAGAAAAACGTCTGAACGTTTTGTAAATCGTTCCAACGTTTTATCCCTGTTTTTCAACATCAAAGCTACTTGATTGACCCGCATCGTTGCGAGACCTCTTCTTTCGAAGGATATTCAATTTGGAGAGTTTTGGTGCCATTGATATGAGAGAGAAATTGAAAATTACCGATTGAAGATTGAAGCACAAATCCGTGAAGAGAACGACTCTAGAAGTGCAATGATGAAGACGGATCGTCGATTGAACGGTCGGATTGCCGGATTTGAAAAGGTGGCGAGAGTTAGGGTTTTGGTGGAGAGAGAGAAGGAGAGAGAAAACTTTGATTTTAAGAGGAGAAATGGAAGGAGGGTTGAGAGGAGAGGAGAAAGCACTTTAAAAGAAGTGATTTGGTGGTTTGTGGTGGTTGTAGTAGAGG
Source organism: Carex parvula (assembly GCA_025461045.1). Taxonomy (NCBI): domain Eukaryota; kingdom Viridiplantae; phylum Streptophyta; class Magnoliopsida; order Poales; family Cyperaceae; genus Carex; species Carex parvula. The sequence continues at coordinate 19,647 of JAJGRW010004705.1, read as the reverse complement.
TTGAAGGGCAAGGGTGGCGGAGAGAAGAAGAGAAGAAGAGAAGAAGAGAAGAAGAGAAGAAGAGGCGGCTGGAGATAGAAGAAAATTGCGTCGGTTCGCAGGGTATTTGAGATGCTGCGCCGAAATCGTCTGGGACGTTTATAAAACGTCTCACAATGTTTTGTTCTGGACATTTGGAGACAAAAATTTCGCTTTTGAATTATGATTTTACATTAAATCTTCTCAACGGTTTACAAATCGTCTAGGACATTTTGTACTTTTTGTCATATATATTTTGAAATTTTGAGAATTAATATCGAAGATGAATCGTCTCGACGTTTGAACAAACGTTCCAGACGTTATGAAAGATTTCTGAGAAGTTAAAAAATTCAGCAGACAAACGTTCAGACGTTTGGCTAAACGTTCAGACGTTTCAAGGTTTTTGTCGTGTAAGAGATTTGAAGAATTTTGGAGGATAGAAGATCACTGAATCGTCCAGACGTTTGGGAAAACGTTTGGAACGTTTAGGTCATTTTCTCAGATGAAATTTTCGGAGTTTTGGAATGAGAAAATCGTCCAGACGTTTTGTAAAACGTCTGGGACGTTTTAGGTCATGGAGATAGAATCTGGAGAAATGTTCATAAACGTTCTGACGTTTCAGAAACGTTTTGAGACGTTTTTCTCTGGCGTTTTTGTCTTAAAATGAGCTAATTGATTGCTATGCTTCCAATTAAAAATTCTCACTCCTTAAATTCAAGCATGCCTAATTTAAATCGCAATTCATTGTGTTGTTGAGTATTTAAGGGCTTGGTAAAAATATCGGCAATTTGATTTTTGGTATCAATATGAATGAGTTTGACCACACCTTTCTCAACATGATCCCTAATAAAATGATGCCTTATTTCTATGTGCTTAGTTCTAGAATGAAGAACTGGATTTTTGGATATCATTATGGCACTGGATATCATAATCGGTTAAAGTTTGGATCATCCATAAAATTTGTGTGCAACAACTACCGGCCGCAATATATCGGCTTCCGCTGTGGAAAGCGCAACCGAGGTTTGTTTGCGACTCGACCATGAGACAAGTGATCCGCCAAGAAATTGACACGTACCACTCGTACTCTTTCTATCCATTCGGTCTCCGGTAAAATCGGGATCGGTGTATCCTATCAAATCTAGTTCCGATTGTTTGCCATACCACAATTCCAAATTCAAAGTACCTTTGATATATTTAACAATCCGTTTAACGGCTTTCAAATGCACTTCTTTGGAATTGGATTGAAACCTAGCACATAGACATACCGCAAACATAATATCGGGTCTACTAGCAGTTAAATAAAGTAGGCTACCTATTATAGCTCGGTATTGAGTGATGTCCACGGGTGTGCCGCTGGGATCCGAGTCAAGATTTGCATTTGCAGCCATTGGTGTTGGGCTCGTATTGCTTTCGGTCATCCCAAACTTCTTCACCAACTCCTTCGCATACTTGGTTTGACTCACAAAGGTGCTATCCGAGAGTTGCTTGATTTGTAGCCCCAAGAAGAAGTTCAACTTACTCATCATGCTCATTTTAAATTCACTACTCATAAGAGACGAAAAACTCCTCGGCAAGTGCCGCATTAGTTGAACTAAAAATAATATCATTTTACCCCTTGTGAATTTGTTTTTAGTTAGAAAGAAAATAAAAATAAATCCACCATACCATACCCTTTGTTTAATCTCCCCCATTATTGACTTTAGCAATTTGGGTGATTTAGGGAGATTTGAAGCACAATATTACATTAGTTTAGCTTTAGGAATCCAAACAACATTTGCATTGTTGGTTCCTTTCCTAAACCTACATTCTAATGAGGAGTGACCAAGCTTACAACAATAATTGCAAAATGTAAAATTCGGCTTAGCACCTAATGCCGGACCCATTTCAAAACGAGTTTGGAAATAACTATTTAACTTTTGAGTTCGATTCCAAGAAGTATTTGGAAATCTATTTGTAAACTTGGATGAAGAATTTTTGTTTTTGTGTGAATCAAATTTATTGTTATATCGGGAGGCAATTCTTAATGTACTATTTCTTTGACTTCCATTTTGTGAATCATTTTTATCCTTTAATTCATAAAACCATCCATCGGGTCCCTTAAAGTAGATTTTGTTTGACCCTTGTGGTGTGAATGTATTTTTCAAATTACTATGTGCAATTTTATCCTTGTATTTAATATTATTGTTCCTATACATAAACGCGTGATTTTGTTTTCTAGAACCGTAATTCTTGGCATTTGAGTTTTGAAATTGTTTCCCTTTTGGAATTAATGTGCGCCTACCATTGTATTGAATATCATATTTATCCATGAAGTTTTTGCAATTGAAACCATACCTAACTCTATTTTAGTTATTTTTATCTTTTAAATTTTTATTGTATTCCCTTTTCTCTTGAGATTTTGAGCTTTTGGCATCAAGTGAATGATCCTTCTTATATCCAAAACCCGACTTATCATTTGGATATCGTCGTTTCTCAAACATTCTATCCACTTCATCAAGATTTAAACTAATAGGATTAGTGGATTCAATTTGAGACCTTAGAGCCAAATTTTCAGTTTTCAAATTTTGTACTTTCACCTTTAAAATTTCTATTTCACCTACATGTGATTGACATATGTTGGTCCCATTTGATTTTTGTAACTCCACAACTTTGGACTCAAGCTCAATAATTTTGGATCTTAACTCTTGAATGATACCATCTTTTCTAAGTGATATCTTATTGGATTCATCAAGAATGGTTGTTAATCTAATTTTCTCATTATGTGTTTGACCCTTATCCAATAAAGTGCTTGTATCAATTATACAATCACATTCTTCACCTCCTTCTTCTTCATCTGTCATTTCAATTTCGTACTCATAATTATTATTATCAAGTTCTAGTGTTACCTCTTTAGACAGAATTGTTGAGGCTTTACTTGTATCATCCAACTCTATGTTGTTGTTCTTAACATCCACCATCATCGGACTCTCATTATCATTTGCCATCAACGCAAGGTAGAGATCTTGATCATCCATCTTTGTCTCAATCCGTTTAATCTGAGTATTTTCTTCATAACGATTTATTAGATCCTCCCACATTTCGTGAGCACTACTCATATCATCAATTAACACTCCAACAGATTCACTAACACTAGCAATTATATAATTTATTGCATAAATGTTATCTTTCTTTTCAAGTTTGGATTCAATGGTCAATTTATTTTTGTCATCAAATTTTTGTACAAACCATTTTTCTACAATATCCCAAACCTCATGAAACTTTAGGTAGTTGACCATATTTCTTTTCCAATATCTAAAATTTTCGGTTGTAAGGCCAAAAATTGGGGGTTCCTTCACAATTCTATTTGGTGCCATTTTTATAGATCGATAAAACTCAAATTAAGTGAGCCTTAATTTGAGTAACGTGCTCTGATACCACTTTGTTGTCCCTTAGGCACCACTAAATTCGAAATATAAATTATTGCAAATAAAATAAAGTAAAAGAGTTTAGAGAAAATTGACACAAGGAGTGATAACGGAGTTCGGCTTAAAATGCCTACGTCTCCGGGGCGTCGCAACCGCTTCTCGGTGCGCCTTTCTATTACCCAAAAGAGAAAGGTTACAACTTGTGAACCGGTGAGCCCTTACAACCAACGGGAAGTCACACGGCCAACTAGAATCGAGAACGAAGTCTCTAAGTTCGAAATCTCAAGATGAACGCTCAAGTGCTCACTCTAATCTAATCTAACTCAAGATTAGTGAAGTGGATTTGAGATTGTTTTGAGGGATATTGAATTTTGTGTTCTCACAACAATGGAGGAACTTGCTCTCACAGAAAATTAGGTTTCAAAAGATTAGGGTCGGCTAGATTGTTTTGAGGAGAACCCTAAGGTTCTATTTATAGTGGTAACTTTCAAACGAGTATTCTGCCATAAAACGTCCCAACGTTTTGTAAAACGTTGAAAACGTTTTAACTCAAATTAGGTCAAAATTTAAATTTCTGTGAGAATTCCTAAAACGTCTCAGACGATTTACAAACGTCTCAGAACGTTTTCCTCTGGAGATTTATCGATCAAAATGTAAATTTGAAGTCTGAGAAATAATTTAAATCGTCCAGACGTTTTACAAATCGTCTGGGACGTTTTAGAATGTTTTTCCAGCTTTTAATCGATTTAATCTTCAGATTTTTCACATAGAAAAACGTCTGAACGTTTTGTAAATCGTTCCAACGTTTTATCCCTGTTTTTCAACATCAAAGCTACTTTACCAATTATAAATTTACATTTTAAATGCTTGGTAAATAACTTGATGATTTCTTCAGTCCAAGTGCTCTAAATTGTAATTCCAATTGTCTTGAACCTGCATTCTTTCTAATCATAGAGAAAATCGTAAAATTCAATAATTATATGTTTTGCAAATTAGTCAAATAGACTATAAGATAATTGCTTGAAGCAACAAAAACTTGGATCATAAAGAGTTGTCCAAACTTGACAAAACTCACAATAGTACAACATGAGAATTGTGTAAGTATATATTTTTCCAACTTAATATAGAGCTTCCATCATTCAATTAATTGCTGTAAGTTAAAGTAAAGATATGTAGTTATCAATTGACTAATTGTTAATTTATTGCAGTACTATTATGCTCTGCCAGTTGAGGATACAGTTGTATATCCAACAATCCCGGGGCTATTCAAGCATCTCCAAGAAGAAATCTTGAGATGGTTGAGGTCAAGTACTGGAGGTTTGATACCATGGTGTGGCGAGTGATGAAATATCTGATGCTTGGTATAGGAGAATTGCAAAATTTTAGGAACTATCATATAATGAATGGTTACTACTATCATAGATATAGAATGTATAACGGAGGAACGGATAGTTATAGTGAGTGGGATTTGGGAGTTGTAGAATTGGAAGCTGCAGGACTCGACACTGTACATGTCGAGAAAAGTTTGTTGTTATATTAGATATGTTCAGGAATATATTTTGTATGGATACATGTTGTGTATTTTGTGTATGGATGTTATACATGTATTTTGTGTATGCATGAATGTTGCAAGGATATTAAATATTTCCAGTCTATATATATGTTCATGAATGTTATGGACAATTAATATTTCTTGAATTTTAGATGGGTACATGTAAATATATGTTCTATTTTATTTTTGGAATTATGACAATTAATGTTGAATGATGAATCTTAATTAATTACATTTTGTGTGCATGTAATGTGTGTTATTGTTCTGTTAATGATTATAACACAAAAAACATTAGGTATCATGTATGTTATTAAATAATTACCTCATTAATTATAAATGCACTATATGCATATCTAAACTTAATTAATGATCCCTTTAGAACATCCCCATTGATTAAAAAAAGACCAGAGTTGGTATTGATCAAACTAATACTGACGGCTCATCTACATCACGGATGGTAAAGATCACCACATCTACACCATCGGTACAATAGCCCAACCGATATCGCAGAGATACTCACAACCAACCGTTGGATATAATAAAACGGATGGCAAAGGAGGGGTCTATCAACACCATCGGTTGGTTCAACATCACCCGATGGTAAAAAGTTCGAATTAATTATAGCGTTGCCCCTGGTTACATACATCATCCGTGCGGAAGGACACCCGATGGTAAAGGGGCGATAGTAAATGTGTTTTTTGTAGTAGTGTCATGATTTCAATTTTTCATTTAAGGCCAATTAAGTTTTGAAGTTAAGTTTATAAAAAACAACTTTATGAGCTTAAAAATATCCTAGTTCCACTCTTAATAACATAGTTTGAAGTGTACTACCAAATTTATACTTTGAAAAGCTTGACATTTCTTATAGTTTAATAATTTCACATTATTATTTACATCAAAATCAATATATAACTAGGGTTAATCTTTACTTAATATTGAAATGTTGTCATTAATATGTGGATAAGAAAAAGTCAAATCTCTTTTCATACTAAATATAGATTTCAAATCAAAAATGGAGAAATTTATTTAAATTATATAGTTGGATGTAAAATCGAGCTGTGTCGTGTTGTGACTAGTCACGTTCGGTAACCAAGTCAAACTTTTACGTGACCTATTGTGTCTAATCAAATTCAAAGAGACGGTCATGGCACGTTAGTCACGTCGTGACCACACGTACCGTGTCCAAACATTTTTTTGTCACGTTTGGTTACATTTAACTAATCTTTTTTCATAATTTAAGTTAGTTTATTAAAGATTCATCATTCAGTCAAAGATCTAACGGTCTTGATAACGCAAGTTTAGCGTGATCACGTATTGTGTCGTGACTAGACCAGTTCGCGTGCCGTGCTATGGTAATTTTCTGGAAAAAAAAATCATGTCACGTAAATTTTCACAGCACGAGATATGCGAGTCACAATAAGTGACCAGCACACATATCGTACCTTACCGACATAGAATTGTGCCATGTCTTACCCTATCACGATGTAACTTTTTTTACATCCTTAAAACATAGAATCCGAAATAATTGAACTACAAATATTATTTGAGAGACCCAAATTTTATTACTTTCAATCTTTGAGTAATAAAGGTTGGATAGGTAACCAACAATGTCACTTATGGCTAGTTAGTTAATCTGTGGATCACTTCTTTTTATTGTGCCCTAAAGCTAGACAGGTTCTCTTTTGGCTTGGTCACTGCCAAAACTTTATCTTAGATTGGTATAGTTTACACGATTTATTTGATTTTGGTTTTGCCTTACCGAATGGCACTAAGCAATTCTTTCTTATCACTATCAGTGCTTTCCCTTGGACTATTTGGAATTTAAGAAATAACATTTGTTTCAATCAATCTCATTCATAAACTGTCAGAACAATTGTTATAAATATTACTAACTTGGTGTTGTATTGGACGGGGGATGGGGAATTAAGTGCATACTGGCACACAACAAGCAAGGCAGCTTGGTTGCCTTGTATTTCGTGAGTGATGCATGTACATGTAAAATTTTACAATTTCGAATTTATTTCGTACATGGTCAAGCGGTCGAAAAAATAATAAAAAAGAATACATAAAACAATTTCAAAACTAAAATATAAGTTTTTGACTCTATTAAAATATTAAAACAGGATTCCTAGCGTTTTGGGTAAAAATAAAAATATTTTAAAAACCTGGTTATTTATATTAAAATATATTTTTTTTTGGGTAAAATAAAAATCAAGGGAAAATCTCTGGTGGTAAGAAACTATCTGAACTGTGTGTTCACTAAGAAATGAATAGTCCTAATTAAAACTTAGTCCATAGGCATTTTCCATATATATATATATGAGCAAGCTAAGTTGTGATGTGCTCACCAAGAGGAGTTAGTGAATACACTTTTAAAAGACTAAGTCAAACAATAAATTTAAACCGTTGAAATTCATGTACTTCGTCAGTGATGCATGTACATGCAAAAAATTTAAAGTCTCGAATTCATTTAGCACATGGTCAAGCGGTAAAAAAAAATAATATTTTGTAAGTTAGTTTTGAAATTGTTTTATGTATTCTTTTTTATTATTTTTTCGACCGCTTGACCATGTACGAAATAAATTCGAAATTGTAAAATTTTACATGTACATGCATCACTCACGAAATACATACATCAAATCAATAGTTTAGAATTTAGAAAAGAAAAATAAAAATATGAGACATTATAAGGTATGAAAAATTGAAACCCTCCTTATGTATATATATATATATATTAAATGATAGGCTGAGGGACGCCATGATCTGCTGGGATATAAATTAAACAAGGCATTAGTCAAATAAATAGAGTTGCCAAGTGTTGGTTCATCCTTAACATGCAAGAATAGACTTGCCAAGTGTCTAAGGGTTTCATATAGTGCATTCTAGGTGTAGGTTTATGAGACATGCTTTATTGTCCGAACGTATATGCTTTAATAATTCGGAACGCTAGGATTCCTAGCGTTCCGAATTAAGAATTCGGAACGCTGATATTTTTAGCGTTCCGAATTCTTAATTCGGAACGCTGATATTCCTAGCGTTTTGGGTAAAAATAAAAATATTTTAAAAACCTGGTTATTATATTAAAATATATTTTTTTTGGGTAAAAATAAAAATCACGGGGAATTTGGGCTTCTCATGTTAAAAGGGTAAGCTTCGCTGTCCACATCTTTTTAATTCGTACCGATTGAAACATTTGCATATATACAAATCTGAGATACATTGGACCTCTCCAATTAAACGATAGTATTTACCATATTAAAAAACACTGACAAAGTGGCTAGTCAAACGGAGATGATTTATATGTTTAGTCCCCTAGTCACATGTACTCCATTTGATTACACAACTTTAATTTTCTGTAGTGAAATAGTGAAGTAAACATCATTAGCTCATCAAATAGTGAAAAAATGCATATAAAGTAGGAAGCTAGTAATTGGAAAAAAAAAAATTTATAACGGTATGGGGTCACCCAATCCAACTATTTAAAATTATTATTTTCTCCACGAAGAGTATTGTTTTTAGCAACAATATTTAAAGGGTTCTCAGGCAGCTACCTCAGAGTATGAAAAATATCAGTTATTTGGTATGTATTATTTTTAATGGGATTTTTTCTAACATTTTGTATAGTAGTATTATTTAAATAAGTAATTGATATTTATTAAATAACAAGATCAACAATTGTATACATTATTGTTTATATAATGGTAGTATGCATATGTTAACATAGTATATTATTGATTGCTATTTTTCAATATGTTGAATTTGATAATTTATCCATTAGTTCCGAAATAGTCATGGCACAATTCTGTATAAAACCCAAATATTTACTATATAAAACTTTGGATAGGATTAAGAATATAATAATATAATAATAATTATTGAATGTTTAGGACCCAACCCATTTTATCGTATGTCAAGATATTTTTTTATCTGAGATGACCTGACGAGTCATAGGTCAACTTAATCCTACTTGTTTTATATAAATTTTTATTGATACATATGTGGTCGTTAATATTTGATAACAAAATATCTGATGGACAGGTCCAAAACGTGTTGCTATCCACAGACCATATAAGTCTCACCAGTGTGTTTATAAGAGGGCCAGCTCTGATGTATTTTAGCTATAACTTGAGCACTTACCATTTCACCAGCAATGAGGGGCATGTTGGGAGTTTTTCGGAAAAGAGAGAAAAAACAGAAAACAGGGCAGCAGCCGAAATTTTCACAACTCCATTTTTTTCATTGATTAATTAACATAAACAGATCCGGTATTTATAGTGGTGCATATCCCTCATTTCGCACCCCACTAACTCCACTAACTTTGCTATAACTAACCTATAACCAACCCACTACATGACATATTAATTAAAAACTACCCACTACTTTCCTGCACATGTCTAAATAGATAACTTGCTGTCCAAGTTTACAATTAACTCTAAACAGAAAATAAAAACTGCTCTAAAACCGAAATATAAAAACTGCATCTTTTATTGGCTGATACGGTCCGTATTGGCTGATACGATCCGTATTCATTTCTGACTTAGATTATTTTCAACACCCCCCTTAATCCAAAGTCCAGCACATTCATCATGTCTCGACACCAATTAAACTTCTCTCGTGGGAGTGATTTGGTCAGCACATCTGCAACTTGCTGGTTCGTGTTCACATACTGCAACTCTATCATCTTTTGCTCAATCAGATCTCGTATGAAATGGAGCCGAGTGTCTATGTGCTTTGTTATGTTGTGATGCACCGGGTTGTTACTAATTGCAATTGTCGACTGATTATCACAATAGAGTATTGTAGCACCTTTCTGCTCACAATCTAACTCTTCCAATAAGCGCCTTAACCATACACCTTGGCATGCTGCTGATGTTACTGCATTGTACTCAGCTTCTGCGGTTGATAGTGCAACTGTTGATTGTTTCTTCGAATTCCAACTTATTACGCTGTTGCCAAAGAAGAACACCTGAACCTGTTGTGCTTTTTCGATCATCTATGCTGCCTGCCCAATCACTATCGCTGTAGCCTGTCAAACACGGTTCATCAACACCCTTGTACCACAGACCATAGCTTGTTGTACCTGCAATGTACCTAAGAATTCGCTTTGCTGCTCCCATGTGTTGTTTAGTTGGATTCTGCATGTATCTCGCAACCATTCCAACTGCATGTGTGATGTCTGGTCTTGTGTGCGTCAAGTACAACAGACCTCCCACCAAACTCCTAAACCGAGTTGCATCTGCTGCTCCGGTTCCATCAATAGCTAACAACTTCTCATTTGTATTCATTGGAATTAATACGGGATTGCAATCTTTTAATCCGAACTTTTCTACCAAGTCTCTTGCATACTTGCGTTGGGACACAAAGATTCTTCCCTTCTCTTGTTCAACCTCCAGACCTAGAAAGTAATGCATTTCTCCTAGATCGGTCATCTCAAACACACGCATCATTTGCTCTTTAAACTCCTTCACCATTGCGTCATCTGTGCCAAATAAATCATATCATCAACATAGAGACATACCGCTATTAAACCTCCTTTTTCTTTGCGTTTGACATAGAGATTAGGCTCATTCTTGCTTCTCTCAAATCCCAATTTCTGAAAATGTGCATCAATCTTGCTGTACCATGCACGGGGAGCCTGCTTCAAACCGTATAATGCTTTGAACAAACGGTACACCCACTGTTCTTTGCCCTTCACCACAACCCTTCCGGTTGCTCAACATAAACCTCTTCTTTTAGTTCACCATTGAGGAATGCTGACTTCACATCAAATTGATAGATAGGTTGTCTCAATTGGGCAGCCATTGCAATCAACAACCGAACCGTTTCAAATCTTGCCACCGGGGAGAACGTCTCTTCATAGTCTATGCTTTGCTTTTGTGCATATTCTTTTGCCACTAACCTCGCTTTGTATTTTAATACACTGCCATCTGGACCAAATTTAGTCTTGTAAACCCATTTAACTCCAATAGCATTGCGATCTTTTGGTAATTCCACCAACTTTCAGGTTTGGTTTTGCTCGATTGAACTCATTTCTTCTTTCATTGCTTGCACCCATTCCTTTCTTTCTACGGCTTCTTCATAGGACAATGGATCTGCTACATACAAAACCTGAGTTGCTTCATACAATTCTTGTAAGGATCGTACCTTTCTTCCTTGTGTATCCGGATCAACCATCCGATGTGATGTGCTACTCAAGCTTGGACTGCTTTGCGGCTGCTCACTGCTGCCTTCTTCTTCTTCATCTTCTATTTCTGCTATTGGTGTGTTGTCTTCCTCCATAGACCAACTCCAACTAGCATTCTCATCAAACATGATATTTCTACTGACTATAATCTACTTTGTCACCGGATTAAACAACCTATAACCTTTAGATTGTATGCAATACCCAATGAACACACACTTTTCAGATTTTGAGTCCAGTTTTTTCAGTTTTGTGTGCTAATGAGAGTGTAAGCAATGCACCCAAAAACACGCAAATGCCCCACACTAGGCTTCCTTTCAAACCACGCTTCAAATGGTGTTTTGTTCATCACTGCCTTGGTTGGTGACAGATTTAGAACATATACCGCTGTTGCTACTGCTTCAGCCCAAAAACTATTCGGCATACCTTTAGATTTCAGCATACTTCTTGCTAGTTCTACTACCGTGCGGTTCTTGCGTTCAGCTACACCGTTTTGCTCAGGTGTGTATGGAGTGGTCAGCTGCTGTAGCACCCCTTCTTTCTCACAAAACTGCTTGAATTCTTTTGATTGAAACTCACCACCGCGATCAGATCTTAGAACTTTCAGCCTAGCCCCTGTTTGCGTCTCTGCCATGGCTTTGAACCTTTTGAACAGCCCAAACGCTTCACTTTTATAGCTAAGGAAATAAACCCAGGTCATCCTACTATAATCATCAATAAACAGCATAAAATACTTGCTTCCTCCCATTGATTCAACCTCCATGGGTCCGCACAAATCAGTATGCACTAACTCAAGTACCTTGGTTGCACGCATCGACTGATCTTTTGGAAATGGCAGCTTCGATTGCTTGCCAAACACACATCTTCACATAACCCGATTTCACCAATTTCGGGTAACCCATTCACCATTTTCTTTTGATTCAACAATCTCAAACCATTCATGTTTAGATGACCATACCTTAAATTCCATAACTCGCTGGAACTAATCTCCTTGGCTGCAAGTGCCTTGTCTTTCACCTTGGTTATCTCCAGAGGGAACAAGTTGTTTTGTGTCTTCTTGATTGTTGCCATCGTCTGATCCATGACTGCATCTACAATTCTGCAATTGTCGCCTTCAAACTTGATGGTACACCCGCTGCCCATCATCTGACCGATGCTGAGAAGGTTTTGGGACAGTTGAGGAATATAGTACACATCATGTAGCATCCGTGTATTGTGACTGCTGGTCTGCACGGCTACTCTTCCTTTTCCTTCAACATGAATCTCTTTATCGTCACCAAGCTTTACTGCTTTCTTGTATGACTATCTAATTCATCAAATAGATGTTTGAAACCCGTCATATGGTTTGAGCACCCGCTATCCAAAAACCAGATTTGACTCGCATCTGATTCTTCATAGGTTTTGGCCATGAACAACTGTGCCTGATTGCTCTTCTCTTCAACAAAACTTGCCTGTCCTTCTTCTCTTTTCTTCTTGTAGCAGTCGGCCTGCACATGATCGGGCTTGTGGCAGTAATAGCACTCCACGTCTTGACCTTCTTCTCTCTGTTTCTTGTAGCAATCGGCTTGCATATGCCCTTTCTTGTGACAGTAGTAGCATTCTACATCTTTCTTCGGTTGATTAGAATGCGGTTGATTGTAACTTGGCTTGCCTTTGCCTCTGCCGCCTTGACTGCCTCGACCTCTGCCGTAACCTTGGCCTCTACCTCTGCCTTGCTGTTGGCTTCTTGAGGAATTGCCATTGGTATAGAAAGCTTTGGTGTCATCCTTCACTTCTGATCTGTTGAGACGAACTTCATGGACCTGCAGTGATCCCATCAACTCATCAAACGTGTAGGTGGACAGATCTTTGGATTCTTCGATCGCTGCGACCACATGATCAAATTTGGTTGTCAGGCTGCGCAACACCTTCATCACCACCGTCTTTTCTGGAAGATCTTCTCCACAACTTCGGATTTGGTTGACTATTGTTGTAACTTGCGTGAAGAAGGATTGAACTGACTCGCCTTGTTTCATGTTCAATGTCTCAAACTCCCGCCTCAAGCCCTGCAACTTGATGGCTACCACCTTGGAACTTCCCTGAAATGCGGTTTTCAGAGTTGTCCAGGCCTGGTTTGCTGTTTCTGCTATTGCAATCTTTGCAAACACCGACTCGTGTACGGCTTGCTGAATGAAGAAGAGCGCCTTTGCATCTCGCTTGGCTGTGTCGATTGGTGTCGGATCAGGATTCGGTATTCCCTTGTCTGCTAGTTCCCACAAGCCATGAGATTTCAGCATAGTTCGTATCTTAATGCTCCAGAATTCGTAATTCTCACCCTTGAACAAAGGTACCATCTGATTTGACATGCTAATGGTGGTGTTGTTGCCTGCGTCGGCCATGGTCGGATCTGCCTTGATCTCTCACCTTTGGCTCGGTCGGATCTGCCTTGATCTCTCACCTTTGGCTTGGTCGGATCTGCCTTGATCTCTCACCTTGCTCTGATACCAATTTTGTTGGGAGTTTTTCGGAAAAGAGAGAAAAAACAGAAAACAGGGCAGCAGCCGAAACTTTCTCACAACTCCATTTTTTTCATTGATTAATTAACATAAACAGATCTGGTATTTATAGTGGTGCATATCCCTCATTTCGCACCCCACTAACTCCACTAACTTTGCTATAACTAACCTATAACTAACCCACTACATGACATATTAATTAATAACTACCCACTACTTCCTGCACATGTCTAAATAGATAACTTGATGTCCAAGTTTACAATTAACTTTAAACAGAAAATAAAAACTGCTCTAAAACCGAAATATAAAAACTGCATCTTTTATTGGCTGATACGGTCCGTATTGGCTGATACGGTCCGTATTCATTGCTGACTTGGATTATTTTCAACAGGGCATTCTCTTGTTCCTTACACTGTTTCTACTCCCTGTAGTTCAATCTTCTCTCACATCTCAAGCACAAGCTCTTCTTCATTGGAAATCAACTCTCCAGACTCAACAGCCGCTTTCATCTTGGAATCTGCATGTCCACCCATGCAACTGGACCGGAATCACTTGCCGCGACACTAATAAAAGAAGGCAAGTCATTACTAAAATCATTCTTCCGAAAAAGGGTCTAGTTGGGAAATTAGATGCTGTGAATTTCTCTGGTCTTCCATCCATTAGAACTTTTAATCTCAGTGATAATAAATTTAGTGGGGTAATTCCTCCATCAATATGTCTCTTCTAAAAACTCACCTATCTTGATCTATGTGATAATGTTCTCACAGATTTGATCCCGTCTTGCATGGGAACCTTGACAAACATAAAAAATTTGTCTCTTTGCGGTAATAAGCTCTTCGGATCGCCCTTCTGAAATTGGTAGACTTACACATTTGACATATTTTGATCTATCAAACAACTCTCTGAGTGGAGAAATTCCTACCTCTATATGTAACCTAACTAATATGGTCACTCTCTATATTAGGAATAATAAATTCTCCGGATCAATCCCTCCTGAAATTGACAGACTTACACATTTGACAGATTTGGAACTGTCTAATAACTTTTTGAGTGGAGAAATTTCTTCCTCTATAGGAAACCTAAGTAATATGAATACTCTTTATCTTTGGAATAATAGTCTGTCTGGACTAATCCCCCCTGAAATTGGTAAACTTACACATTTGACAAATTTATCACTATTAAGGAATTTTCTAAGTGGAGAAATACCTACTAGTTTAGAAAACTTAACCAATCTTCTCCTTTTGTATATTTCTGATAACAAGCTCTTCGGATCGATCCCTTCTGAAATTGGAAGACTTACATATTTGAAAGATTTGCAAATGTCAACTAACTTTTTGAGTGGAGAAATTCCCCCCTCTATAGGAAACCTAAGTAGTATGACCACTCTTTATCTTTTCAATAATAAACTCTCCGGACCAATCCCTCCTGAAATTGGAAGACTTACAAATTTGACAGATTTAGAACTATTAGAAAACTTTATAAAATGGAGAAATTCCTACTACTTTAGAAACTTAACCAATCTTGTCTATCTACATCTTTATGTAAATAAGCTCTCCGGATTTATCCCTCTTGAAATTAGCAGATTTACACATTTGACAGAATTGGGACAATCGAATAACTTTTTGAGTGGACTTGTACCTGCCGATTTGTGCAAATGGCAAGTTCTCGAGTTCATCGCTTTGCATGATAACAAACTTGAAGGACCAATTCCTAGTAGTTTGAAAGATTGTAGTAGTTTAAAAAGAGTTACACTACAAAGAAATCTATTTCATGGAGACATATCTAAACAATTTGGGGTTTACGAGAATCTATATTACATGGATATGAGCTCCAATCAACTTTCAGGAAACCTTTCATCCACTTGGGCCCAGTGTCGGAACTTGTCCTATCTAGACATATCAGGAAATAAAATTGGTGGGGTCATACCACCAAATATTGGTAGCTTACATGGGTTAGTACATCTGCATCTATCATCAAATTCCCTATCAGGGTTATACCGGCAGAACTTGGTAGATTAAAAAATTGATTGAACTAAATTTAAGTTATAACAATTTCATAGGAAATGTACCCAAAGAGTTGGGGAATGTTACCAGCTTTAACAATACTTGATATATCATCAAATAGTCTGACAAGTGTGCCAGAGGAAGTAGGCAATTGTGTTGACCTTGAATTATTAAACCTCAGCAATAATAGGTTTACTGGAAAAATTTCACCTCATTTTGGAAACTTAATACACTTATTGGACCTCCTAGATTTAAGCTCAAATTTTTTTACCGGGGAAATACCAATAACACTAGAGCAGTTAACCATGTTGCAGAAACTTAATCTCTCTCACAATAATCTAACCGGTCAAATTCCATCTTCATTGGGCAACATGTTAAGTTTGTCAACTTTGGATTTGTCATATAATCAATTGGAGGGTCCAGTACCTGGTATAAAGATTTTCATAAAGCCCCAGAACAATGGTTTATACACAATAAAAATCTTTGTGGCACAATTCAAGTTTGCCCTCGGTGTGAATGGATTTGTTAACAATAAGAATGGCCCAACTAGACAACGAATGGTTAAGTTGATTACAACTCTAATTTGTTGTGCTGCTTTACTAACCTCTTTCTTACTCTGGCTACTTTACTTTCTTTACTCAAAAAAGAGGAAAAGCAAACCAGAGCACATTGACAATCGAAGTAGAGGAGAGAAATTTTTTCCGTGTGGAATTTTGATGGAAGAGATGCATATGAGGAGATTATAAGTGCCATAGAGAATTTGATGAGAAATACTGCTTGGAAGTGGAGGCCATGCGAGAGTTTACAAAGCGAGTTTAGCACCAGATACCTCACAGTAGCTGTAAGGAAAATCGAGTTAGCAGGTGGTGATCCTCACTAGATGTTTGAAGTATTCCAAAGAGAAATTCGCATCATAACCGAAATTCGACACCGGAACATTGCTAATTATTTGGTTATTGTCCTCAGCTCAAAATAATTCTTGTTTATAAGTTCTATGAGAAGAGGGATTTACATAATATTCTCAATAGTGAGGCAGTAATAGAATTGGATTGGCCAAAAAGGAACTCTGATATTGAGAGATGTTGCATGTGCTCTCTCACATTGCATCATGATTGCTATCCTCCAATAGTACATCGGGATTTAAACTAGTAGAAACATCTTGCTCGATTCTGAGTTTACACTTTACAGCATGTATCTCGGATTTTGCCACTGCCAAATTCCTCAAGCCAGAGTCTTCCAATTGGAGCATGCTTGCTGGAACCTGTGGTTACATAGCACCAGGTTATGTATATTTCACTACCCTATTATTGTTTTTTTTTTTAGTTTCCATCACCATACTGTTATCGAAAAAAGTGTAAATAATTGCAATCTGACTTTTCTTTTTTCTTTAAGCAGAACTAGCCTATACCATGAGGATGACTGAGAAATGTGATGTATATAGCTTTGGAGTAATCGTGTTGGAGTTGTTTATGGGAAAGCACCCAGGAGATATGATCAATACACCACTTTCGACAAAGAGGAAATCATACTCCAAGATATCCTTGACCAACGCATTGAACCACCAAAAGGACAAGTTATTAATGAAATTATCAAAATGATTCAGATTGGATTTCAATGCTTGAATAACAACCCAACACTCCGTCCAACAATGCAAGAGGTGGTGAATAGTATCTAGAAGTGAATAACGAACTGCTTCATAAATTCTGGTACGTAGTAGCTTTATGCTTGAAGATTAGCTTTTGTTCGCAGTTGGAATTTAGACTTAGAGCTGATATTTATTTTCATATTTTGTATTTGAATGGTTTTATGCTTTATTAGTATTCACTTATTCTATGCACGTGTGGTGACAAATATTCATCATGCATACAATATTATTGCATATATTCTGTATCATTGCTTTTGTGTGCTAATAGTGATGCTGCATTGCTTCATCTATGTTCTGTAATAGTGTACCAGATGGCAACCAAGCACTATTTTGATTTCCAATGAAATGTTCAGATTTTCCCCAGTTATATTAACGACAAAATACGAAATACTTCCAATTTACCAATAATTTATAAAAAAATGATTATTTTAGATTTGTAACATTAATCTTGAGAACATTAAACTTTACTAGGAGTTAGGGATGTGGGTTGAATATAAGGTATTTAAAGTTTAAAGTGCTTTAATTGTCAATGAAGTAAGATTTTGGGTTTAATTTAAGGGTATTTTTGGTTTAAAATGTTTTGTTAGGAAGGTTCGAACTGGCACCATGCATCGATGTCTGATATCCATGATGAAGTCGGGATGAGGGGGAAGATACGTCAAGGATGAGGGGTGTATGACGATAGCGACGACTTGGATGATCAGATATAGGTTTATGTTTAAGTTATATTGATATATTTGGTATAATACAGTGACTATATTTGGTACTTGTATACACTTGATGTATGTTTGATATTTGGTATTTATCTTTTCGTTATGTTTGGTTTGTATGGAAAGAACAAGCTGGCACATTCTGTATCTACGCAAAGAAGGAATATTGCAGCAGCCCATATTACAGATATCAAAGCAAGCAAAGATGGCAAGATATTGGAGCAGCAGAATTTTTTCTTTATTCTATAAGATTTGTTGTTCTAAAATAAGATTGTAATATGAGTTTCCATACATGAATGTCTACAGAAATGTAATAAATAGGCATGCATATGGAGTCCGAAAATAAGGTAGAAAAAATAGATATCTCTGTAACAATGGTTTTGAATATATGAAAAACAGGGTGGGAGGGTGTTTTCTGGGAGTGTTGTGTTCTTTTAATTTCCGTAACATGGTATCAGAGCAGGAAAGATTGACCTGGTGATATAGTTAAGAGAATTATAGTTCTTCTTTGTCTTTAACTGCTATTCTCTGTACTATATTGCTCTAAGGAGTCTTTTATTCTTGTTTGTGTTCACCATGGCAGATGCCTCTGCCTCCGAAACCGCTACTCTACTTGAGAAAATTAACTCAACTAATTACCTTACAACAAAGCCAATTAATGGCCATGCAACAAACTCCTGTAGCAACACCACCACCTGTTATCCCTCCTTCCACGGCAGAAACTCCTCTTCATCCTAATACTTCCCATTAAACTAGACGGGAAGAATTATCCTTGTGGTCACAATCTGTGCGAATGTACATCAAGGGACGAGAAAAACTGAAGCATATCACAGAATCTGCTCCAGCTACTGCTGATCCGATATACAAGAGATGGGATATCGATGATACAGTGGTAAAAGGCTGGATATGCAACTCCCTCGACGCCAACCTTTATGGCAAATTTCTGAGATACCGACGGCCAAACAAGTATGGGATGCAATTGCAACCACGTTCTATGATGGAAGTGACGCTGCAGGTATTTGATTTAAACAAACGGGTGAATAAAGTAAACCAAGCGGGTAGAACTGTAGAAGAATATACAATGAACTGCAAGATCTTTGGTTAGAAATTGATTTCCGTCGCCCAAATCTCATGAGTTGTGCAGCAGACATAGAAAGGTTTGATAAATTTATCCAAGAATCTCGGGTTTACGCATTCCTGGATGGTCTTGATGGCAAGCTTGATAACGAGCGAGCGAATGTTTTACAAATGACACCATTTCCAACTCTCGAGCAAGCATTTGCTCGGGTAAGAAAGAGGCTACTCGGCAAGGGGTGATGAATAAAGGAGATGAAGGAGCAAATCTGATCTCAGCTGCAATGATATCCAGAGGGCAAAGAAATTTTGAGGTAAATCACAATTCACACAAAACTATCTTTTGTTGACAAATCTGGATTAAAATGTACCTATTGTGGCCAAACACAGACACACTAGAGAACAAGTTTTTCAACTAGTGGGGTACCCTGATGGTTTAAAGACAAACGAAAGGGAAAACAAATTTCTGGAAAAGGTCGGGCAGCTATTGCATATACAGGTGAAGGATCCACGTGTCAAACCAACCCGGAAACAACACCCACACAAGCCGTGGCATCAAACCAAA